>RJWJ010011256.1:0-44799 GCA_004363605.1 Indri indri
GTGACAGATTGAACAGGGATGCAGTCAGGCCTCTTATCGGGTTTAAGTCAGTTCCACTCCAAATCGAGCTCCCCAGCGAACTCAGGTTTTCAAAAGAGATGTACGGGACTGGTATAAAAGAGTGGCATTTGCATTCAAGAAATGCTTCAAGAAAGCCAAGGCTCCAGAGAAGTTGAGGCTAATAAAAATGCTAAAACCACAGCTAAAGCTGTGTTCAAAGTTAGAGGAGTCCAGAGGGCACAGGCCAAGTGACTGCAGAAGACTGAGCAAGGTTAATACATTCCAGCGGGGAAGCAAAATTTTGAGGCTCTTGTGCTTACGTCTTTCCCAGAGGGTACAACAGTATTAGGGCTGGAAAGGGAAGACAGGCAACATTAGGAGGGAAATGTGTCCCCCCGTAGGGGGAGGAGCCTTTAAGAGGGCTCCAACCTGCAAAGGATGTACATGCCCTGTTGTTTTGGGAAAGTGCACGTCTTACTCTTTATCTTTGATGAGATATCCCGAAGAATGGGAGAGGTGACAGAAAATAGCAGAGCTCAGTGTTGCCCAAGTTTTCCATTAAGCCTTCAGGATTGAGCGCGAGTTCCCCTGATGCGATTTAAGGGCCCCTGTGATGTAGGTCCATTGCGTGTGCTCCAGCCTGTCTCTCACTGCTCCCCGGTACAAGTGGCCACCCCCGCTGGTCTTCTACTCTCTGTCCCACCTGCTCTGATGGGCCTGCCCTGTACCCTCCCTCACACTGACGTGCCCCTGGGATTGGGGGCAGCCTAACCGTGGGTCTCGTGTGTATCACAGTGTGAGCTTGAGCACATTTCTCAACTTCCTTAAGCTTCTTGTTCCTCCTCTGGAGGGGGGTTATGCTGTATTTTCGTGGGCTGTTGTAAACTAAATGGGACCACGCAGATAAGCCCTGCCTCTGCGCAGTACTGGCCAGGCGAGACATTAGTGCTTTTAACAAGAAAACCCTCCGTTCCTACACCTGTCCAAACCCTAGCCATTGATTCTCAAGGCTTGCCTCCATTTCCTCCTCCTCCATGAAGCCTTCCTTACCATCATCCACATTTGCTTTTCCGTTCTCTGAACTCTGACAGCACTTATGTGCATCACTCCTTTCCACAATTGTCCCCATGGTGGCTTCCACTATGTACAGGAAAGGAAGATACGGCTTTTACCTAACTTGATGATGAGCTCTTTAAGGCCAGGAACTGTATCTTGTGGTTCTTTTTTTAATACCCCATGGTACAAACATGTAATGACTATTCAGTATCCAGTATATTCTTGTTCAAACTGAACTGAATCTCCATCACCTCGACGTTCTTCCCAGAAGAATGAGGTACTACCCGAGCCCGGAGATTCATACACGCTTCTTCATCGAGATCATTCACAATCGGTAGAAAGACCCATGGAAGATGAGATCGCTAGGAATCCCCAGTGTGTGCAGGTTTCCACCGGGAACGTACCCACTCATCTCCAGCTTTGTTTACGGTCTGCGGGCCAATTCCATATTCATGGTAAAACAACCCTAGTGACTCAATTTTTTAAAAACAGTCATCAGAGTGGGATTTTCTCCCAGGTTTTTGAAAGTCAAATTAAATTGGGTTCTGTGGTTCCCTCTTATCCATATGCTTATTTATCTGCTCAAAGAACTCAAGGAGATTAGCGAGCCGTGATTTCTCCTAACTGACACCACCCGCCTTTCCTCTAATCGGCCGTGTTTACTTAAGCGTTCAGAGTCGGCTTTATTATACATTCGCTCAGTAAACATTAAACGCTTACTCCATGCAAGCTTCTCCCAAACGGTCCCTGGTGATGCAGAAAATACCTCAGCATATTAGTCTGATAAATTAAGTGAAAAGGAACTTAAATAACGCATGGTTTCGTCTTCCAGCAGTGAGAGCCCACCTCTGTTCTCACACCCAGGCTGGAGGGATGCGAGCTCCGTGCCCCGGGGCGGCCTGGTGGAGAAGGTCCCGCCGGAGGTGCTGGGTTCAGCTCCAAAATCGGACGTGAGCTGTACACGTCTCATAAGGGAGCCACAGAGTGTGCTGACTGGGGCAGGGGACACTCCCGGGACCTCCCTGCCATGCATAAGCATCGAGCAAATACTTTAACTCAAAAATCATCGAATGAAACACTCTTTTTCAAATCCAGAACACTGGGCACTGTCCCACCGAGTCTGTGCGATGCCCCTGCTCTGTCCTGCTCATTTCCTGGAGGGACCTGGGGGTCTGTATCTGTGCACGCAGGACTTCCTGAAATTGCCCAGTGGTGGAGCAACCACAGTTTGCCGTTAAACCCAAATCAGTCTTCTTAGCATTTGTAGAAACTTAGTTGTCCCCGCACCTAGGGACTTGGATATTTTTATTTAGGTATTTTCGATTAGCTCTTCTTTGCTATCAGGTACTGTCCTCAGTGAAGCCGCGGGAGCAGCTCTTTTCTTAAATATCTGTGGGAACTGGAGCTGGGGCCATGTGACTCAGCAGGAATGGTGGTCAGCAGCGGTGGAGCAACTGCTTTTGGCCTATCAGGTCCTGGAGCCGGGGCGCTGTGGGAAGGCGGTAAGAGGTAGGCTGGCCTTTGGCCCATGTGAGGTTGGTCTGGTGGGATGGGGGCTTGGAGCAGATGCGTGGAATCGCAGAGATATGCGTCCTGGTCCAAAAATGGCAGTGCAGAGAGTGAGTCAGGCTGCACATGTGATCGTTCTCGGTTCTGCGGCTTGGATGTGGAGCGCAGGTGGGAGGTGGCGGCAGTTGTGTGTGTGTGTGTGTGTGTGTGTGTGTGTGTTAGAGGGTACCCTCAGGTCCTCGTGAGCAACACGGAGGTCACCTCCCCAGGCACAGCTCAAGCCACACCACTGACACACAAGAGTCACATCTAAAGCCAGGTGATGGATTTGGTGAGTGGTTTTATTCAGAACCATCGAAACCCAGGGGCATGGTGCCCCAGGTGCAGCCTCTCAAAGAAAGGGCTTCTTCATCCACTCCCCACGTGGCCGTCAGAATCGTAGGCTGAGTCCCTGTGAAACCACCGACTCCTCGGCACTGGCAAAGACAACTAACGTGGGGAGGTAAGTAAGTCACTGGAACCCTCAGGCCCCTGCATCCGCAGCAGCAAGATGCACACCACTCCAGGGAAGAGCAGGAGTGTGTCGGCTCATCGCAGAGCTAATCAGCACAGAAAGCTCAATTCAGAGCCATGGGTGGATCAGACCCACCTGAGCTGGGGCCACAGGGACCTGCCCGGTGGCATCCCCCAAGGGGCGGGGGCCTCAGCAGGCTTGCCATGAAACTGCCCCCTTGAACTTGTCCCTACACCTGTAACTGGTACCTGTCCACTGACAGCTTTTGAAAACCCATTTATCTAGAGTTCCTCGCCCCTTTCCCTTAAATAAAACACTGAGTAAATGAAGACGTTCAGGCGTTCAAATGTGTGCAGCAAGATTTAGGTGTGAGAGTGGTTGTTGTGCATGGCCTAGGGAAGCTTGCATTGCTTCAAACCTTGCAAACCTTTTTTTAGCTGTGCGTTTCTTGAGAAGGGTCAACTTAAACTGCAGGTCCGCAGCTCCGAGGCGGAAGTTCTTCTGCAAGCCCAGACTGCAAAGAGCTATGAAACCAGAAACACAGATGTGCAGCCTCATTTGCCTGCCCACCTATTTTGAGGCTCTTATCTTTGTTTTATGTGACACATTTTGCTGTGCACAGGAAACCCTCCAGCTTGAGCTGGAAGCTTCTCATCCCAGGATGAATTGCCCATTGGCAGTCCCGGGTGACAGCCAAATGGGGCGCCTGTCCCCTTTCACTCGCTTTCCTAATGTCTGGACATGGCTAGTCCTGGGAAAGACAGCTCCGTGGAATTGCACTTGATCTGCAAAACACACTTAGCTTCAAGTTTCCAACATGGTAGCGAAGTTTAAACTCCAGCATCTTTAATGATACAGAAGTCTTGGGACTATGGGAGAGTTCTTAGCATTTTGTCTTAAGTGGTATTGATTGCGAATGTTCAGATATTTTTCTCTCAGCCTTGCAAAACTTTTTTTTTTTAATTTCAAAATCTTGTTGGAAATGCTTTCCTATTTTTGTGTCTTAGTAGACTCTTGGCTCGGCAGGAAGCCATCTTTCTATATTTTAAAAAGAAACAAGTCAAATCTTGTTCTGATATTTAGGCCTTCTCACCCTAATTTTTGTGGTAGCAGAAGTAGAAATAAGTGTGTAAACCAGGAGACTCATACCTAGAATTTTGGGATGAGAATTCTAAATAAGCCGGAGAAGCAAATTCTGGTCTGTCAATGGCTGTGTTCCTGAATGTTCCATGGCAGTCAGGTCACTGTGCCAGGAGGTCCTGGCCCACACTCTCCTTCTCTGCCCCAATCTCCTTCTAATAATGCCCCCTTTTACCCATTTCCCCCTCTTCTAAGCCGTAGTGCAGCAGCCTGGTGAAAGGTCTGTGGTGTACATTTATAAATATATAAATGAGATTCCAGATTTGCTACCTCGCATTAGCTGTGTGACTTGCAGCCGGGCCTTTACCCTACCCAAGCCTCAGTTTCCTCCTGTGTGGAACAGGAATGTCAGACTGGCCAATCCCTAAGGTCTGTCTGGCTCCCAGTTTGTGTGGCCGTCAGTGCCGGCAGGTGAACCTTAGAGTCCCACCAGCACCTCACAGAGCCATTTTGAGCTTCAGATACTGGGGACACGCTCCCTCTTAGGGTCCCTCAGGAAAATTTCTTCTGCCAGCCAAGTATGACAGGGGCTATATCAAGGACACACATGTCCCTCTCTAACACTTCTTCTGGCCAGAAGCTCCACTGAGATCTGTCAAAGAGTTTCCTGAGAAGGTTTAACAAGCCCTGTGACTCCCTTCCCCCTCAGGAAGGGGCTTGCTATCGGGCGAGGGGTTATCAGGAGCACATTCCCAGCACATGGTTTCTCCCCCTCGGTGGATAAAATGCTAAGAACTCTCTCAGGAAGGGCCGCCATAGCCCATACCATGCCTTTGTCCAAATTAGAAGAGTCCTCCTTCCACCAGCTGGAGCCGACTTGGCAGATGGAGCCCAAGCTTGCTTTTAGCAGCCACATGCCCCCTGTGCCGACCCCTTTGAGCTGTGCACACACCTTACAACCTTACTTGGAGGCTGTTCTCTCAGGCCAGTGACCATCTAAAGCAGAGAGAGAGAAGGTTATGAAATCTTTATGCCCGTCTGCTACTGGCAGAACGAATGAAAATTGTTCAGTGTAATAATAAAAGAAAACCTTTGCCATTTTCATTTTTTAGTACTTTTTTATGTTTATGTTTATATTTTAATTTATATTTTATTTTTAGTAAAGGGAACCTCTTTACTATTTCAAAGCACCAAAATATAAGCCCTATACTTGGTTCAAATCTTTCTTCAGCCCAATAGGAATAGTTATATATTGAAAATAGCTTCAAGTATAGAATTTGGGGTCATCCAAGTGATAGAATTCTCAAATTTTAGCTGATTATAATACAACGAGGAGACATTTCATGTCTCGAGGAGAGGAAGAGACAGGTTGTACAGGGAGCGTCCTCATCTGTGCAAGGTTGTGTGAGAATTAGAAACAACATTTGTAACAGGAGAGCGCCTCCTTTTTGTGCTCATGGCCTACTTTCCAATGTTAGTGTTTTTGCAGCCTCCCTGGCACACTTACTCGACAAGTTGGCCACACTTGCGGCACAGCCACCAAAGTATAACAGTATCTCCTGGAGCCTTTAAAAGCACCTCTCTCTGTCTACCTGGCGCCCTCGGCTCTGTGTGGCTGTTGGAGAACTGTCGACTGCTCTGTCAAGGCATCATAGAGATCATCTAGATTTTGACTCAATGTTCTTGCATGTTCCAGAACACAAGGAAAGTTTTTTTGACTACAGCTTCAATTCTATTATGCCTCTAAGCCCTTTCTCCTAATAATACACACACTCAGGTATAGCAAAAATGCATTGCGTGCATTTCGCGACATTCTGGGAGAAGTTGGTGGTCCTTACGTGGCCCTGCCAGGCCAACTGAGAATCCGTGGTGCAGCCCATGATAAACACTCACTGAATGGTCGCTGTCTGCCTGCAACCAAAGAAGGCCGAGGTGTTGGTTTTCTTTAATAACCTGCCCCTCGGGACTTTGCGATTCCTCAAAGTTTAAAGTTTCTGCTGAGCTGACCTCATAGGAAGTTAGACTCTATTTTAAGAGAGCTTAATTGAGAAGTCAAACATGTTCAATGTCAAGGGAATCTTGGCAGTTGAGCCAGGAGGCCACAGCTAAGCCAATGCTGCTTATCAGGGCAGTTTCCTAATGACTGGAGGATGAGCCAAGCGTTGATGAAATATTGTGAAAAGCACTGCATTAGTTGTGAGAGCGACAAGTATTGGTCATAAACCACCCCTCTCCCACCCTCTGCTCTTTGTCTCGATAGTTCCAGTGCGAGCACAGCCCCGGCGCATGGTGGGCGATCCCCAAGTGTCCACAACTTGATCACCGACAGACACCGTTCAGAGCCGAACTCACAAAGCACTAAACGTAAAATGCAGCAGACCCAGCTCAAGGCCTTGGCCGTGTGTCCGAGGCGTTGCTTAGTCCCTGTTGGAAACAGCAGCCACCCGGCTCCTGCCGTGGAACGCGGGGAGGGCGGGAGGCTGTAGACTCCAGGGATTCAGCGTGCAGTTTCATCTGCATCTTCCTGCCCAAGCCTGGCTGATTGGGGCACAGCAAGCAGAGACAGGGGCCCCTCTGCTGTGATTTCCTCCCCTCCCGCTGCCTCACCGCCCCCTTCAGCAGAGGGACAAACTCTCCAACGGCGCTCCCTTACCTGTCCTCACCCCTCTGCAGCGGCTTCAGGCCTCCTGCCCCTTCCTGCCCCTTTTGGGAGGTGGGAACCAAGGGGCCTGTGGGCTCCAAACGGGCCACCCCTTGAAGGAGGAGACAGGATCACAAAATTTCACCCTGTGACATCCTGATGACAGTCCGTGTTAAATATAAAGGAAGTTAGTCACCTGGCCTCAGAGGAGACTTGCGAGGGATGCCGAGGAAGTTAGGGTGATCATCCAAAGTCAGGGAGACACGAGAACCAGAGAGAGAGAAACCGCAGTCCGCTGATTGCACGTCAGAGGTAATGTGGTCACCGAAGGGCGGATGACCTTCATCTTCTGCATCTTCAGTCACATTCAGGAGACGGAAAATCCAAATCAAAGCAGGTCAGGAGATTCCCGAGCAGGGAGGACACCCTGACAGCCCTTAACATCCCTCTTAAGATGTGGTCCATGTCCGAAAACCCTCGTCTAGATAATGAGGTCTAATTTCCTCACACATGTCAGGAGGACACTCCTTCCTGAGACCAGGCACTGCTCCTAACAGTACAGCAGGACAGGCTTCCTCTGTTCCTGCCAGTGAAACCCCAACACAACCCAGCAGGCTTGTGGTCAGTTAAGGTTCCCAGATCTTTTTTGTGTGAATTATTGCAGGTCAGGTTTCTTCCATTCCCATGCTCTAAACAACTAAGTTTTTAATCTAAACATGAAGCCTTACAGTTACATCTGTTGATTTTCACCTCGTTGGTGTTCACCCAGCATTCAAGTCTGTCAAAATTAAATATTAATTGTTTTTTAGTGTTTTTAAAAATTGAGATAACTTCCATATACAAATCTTCAGTGTAAAGCTCAATGTATTATTGTACCTATACGTACCCACGTGACTGTCACTGTCAAGGTATAGAACATTTCCAGCAGTCCAGATGGCTCCCTTACGCCTCTTCTCAGTCAACCCATCTCTATCATCTGGAGGAAATCACTCCTCTGACATCTATTGGCATAGATCCACTTTTGCTGCTTTTGAACTTCATGGGAATGGGAACATACAGTTTGTGTCCTTTTGTTCTGGCTGCTTCTGCTCAATATAATGTCTGTGACATTCATCCATGTCATGTTTTAAGATGTATGTGGCTCATCTCTTTTCATTGCTGTATAGTATTCCAATGTATAAAAATACCACAACTTATTTCTCTATTGACAGACATTTAGGTTTGTTTCCAGCTTTTTACTGGATGAATTAAATTGGTACGAGTATCTGAACAGAGTGCCCTTCAGGGCATGTATCAAGGAGTGGAATTGCTAGTTCACAAGGGTAGGTGTATGTCTGGCTTTTGTACATAGTGCCCAGTAGTTTTCCAGAGTGATTGAGCTAGTTTATATTCCTACCAGTACTGAGGAGTATAAATTAGTATAAAATCCATGTCTTAGCTAATACTTCGTCTTGTCATTGTTTTTAATTGCAGCTATTCTGGTGGCTGGGTTGTCGTGATATTTCATGGTGGTTTTAATTTGCATTTATCTGATGAGTAATGATGTTGAGCACCTTTTCATATGCTTATTGGCCACTTGGATATCATTCTTTGTGATGTACTGTTAAATCTTTGCCCATTTTTTAAAGGTGTTTGACTTTTGCTGATTCATTTATTGTAATTCTTTTTTTTTTTTTTTTTTTTTTGAGACAGAGTCTCACTCTGTTGTCCGGGCTAGAGTGTCATGGCATCAGCCTCGCTCACAGCAACCTCAAACTCCTAGGCTCAAGTGGTCTTCCTACCTCAGCCTCCCAGGTAGCTGGGACTACAGGCACGTGCCACTGTGCCCGGCTAATTTTTTCTATTTTTAGTTGTTTGACTAATTTCTTTCTATTTATAGTAGAGACAGGGTCTTGCTCTTGCTCAGGCTGGTCTCGAACTCCTGACCTCAAGCAATCCTCCCACCTTGGCCTCTCAGAGTGCTAGGATTACAGGCGTGAGCCACCACGCTCAGCCTATTGTCATTCTTTAAATGTTGTGTTATAAGGCTTTTTTCTGTCAGACGAATTGTGAATATCTTCTCCCAGTTTGTGGTGTGAGTGCTTACTTTCTTAATGATGTCCTTTCATAATGAAGTACAATTTATCAAAATCTTCTATGGTATTGCTTTTGGTATTTTGCTTAAGATATCTTGCCTTACATCCAACATCACAAAGATATTCTTCTAGAAGTTTTACCTTTCACTATTGGGACTATGATCCACCTCCAATTAACTTTGACCCATCGAAAAATGAAATAACTTCCTAATGGGTCAAGGTTCATTTTTTTCTGTGTTGATATCCAATTGCCAATTGCCCAGTGCCATTGTTGAAAAGACCACTCATTCCCCACTTAATTGAATAGCATCTCTGTCATAAATCAAGGAATCACACATGTGAGTCTATTTCCAGACTCAGTTGTGTTTCACTGGTCTATTTCTTTACCCTTGCGTCAGTATCACACTCTCTTAAATATTATAGCTTTATAATCAATCCTGAAAGATGGCAGTATTGATTCTCCCTGTTATTCCAGTTCCTTTGATTCCATATATATTTTGGCAAGAATTGGCTTGTCAATTTTGAAGGATTGACATCATAACACTATTGAGTCTTCCAAACTATGAATGTGGGATCTCTATTTATTTAGGTCTTCTTTAATTTACCTTAGCAATATCTTGTAGTCTCAGGGTAGAAGTCTTGTACATCCATTGTTAAATGTAGCCCTAGGTATTTGACAGTTTTATTGTTAATGTAAATTGTATTTTTAAAATTTCATTTTCTAGTTTGTTGCCCATATGAAGAAATAATTTTTTTAGTTTTAACTTATATTCAACAATCTTGCTAAGCTCAATATTAATTCTAATAGTTTATTTATAGGTATTTCTTCAATTTCCTGTTATACAATCATGCCACATATAAACAAATATAGTTTTGCTTCTTCCATTCCAATTTTTACATATTCTATATTTTTTCTTGCTTTATTGCATGCTGTCTATTGTCAAATAGAAGTGCGATCGTGAGATACTCATTTTTTTTCCAGCCTCAGAAAGTGTTAAATAGTTAGCTATTTTGTATGATGTTAGTTGAAGATGTTTTTGTAAATGTCATTTATCAGGTTGAGGAAGTTCCCTTATATTTATAGTCCACTGAGAGTTGTTATCATGAATGGGTGTCCAATTTTATTGAATATTTTCTTCTGCATCTGTTGAGATCATATATGTTTTTCTTTTTTGTTCTCTTAATGCATCAAGTTACATTGATTTTCAAAGGTTGCATAATTCTTGATGAATTATTCTTTTACGATATCCCTGGATTATGTTAGCTAATATTTTGTTTAGGGTTTCTGCATCTATGTTCATGAGAGATACTAACCTATAATTTTTCTTTTTTGTAAGCCTTTGTCAGGTTTTGGGATCAGTTTACGCTGCTCACGAGATGGTCCAGATTAATGTTAGATTGTAATTCTGTGAATATTAATCTTTGCAGCTGTGATTTCTGCAAATCAGTTGTTCATTATGAAAATAACAAATAAAATGTTCAGTTGGACTGGGCTAAGTGTAGAAGCCTGTGGTTCTCCACTTGATTCCAGATTAATAGAGTTTTATTTACCTTTGACTGTTCTACCAGCCATTAAACCACCAACCAGAATTATTTACCATCCCATTATTTCTCCTTTTTCTCCGTAAAAAATGTCCTTGGAAATCATTAAATGTTTTGTTTCCCACATCTATAGATCTGTCTATCTATGAAAAAAAAACAAACAAGAATGAGGTTACTTTGGCATTACTTGTTAGTGAACTTGCACTGACTTCTAAAGATCACTTTTCTAAAAATCTTTTTCAAATGGGAGTAAGATATTATTTGTATGGCGCCACTGGGGTGAGGTCCAGTCAACAGGGCTTCCTGCAGGAGATGTTCTCTAAGCTGTGTTCCAGTAGGTGAACAGGAGTTAGCAGGCAACTGAGAAAAGGGGCTGGAGTGGGACCTGGAGTTTCAGGTAAAGAGAAAAACAAGAAGGGCCAGACCTTAGGGAGAAGATGGCCTGGTCAAGGTACTAACAGAATAAGACGACGTAATCTCAACACTCTGTGCCAGGGACTCTTCTAAATGCTTTAAACGTATTAACTCAATTAATCATTCCGGTTGCTCAGTTCAAAACTCCGGGAGTCATCCTTGACTCCTGTCTTTCTCTCTCCCACCTCTTAGGCAATCTGTCAGGAAATCCTGTTGACTCTTCCTTCAAAGTCACCCCAAATCTGACAGTTTCTTGCCGTGTCTGCGGCCCCCAACATGGCCTGAGTCCCACCCCCTCTCCTCCACCTCCTCTCTCTCTCCTGGTCCTTCCGCTTCCTCCTAATGGCTCCCCTGCCCCCGTCCTGGCCCCTCGCAGGATATTCTTTGTGCTGAGGCAGAGAATTCTGCGAAACAGAAGTCAGCTCAAGACACGCCTCTGTGCAAAACTCCGTATGTCCTTCCGTGTCACATGGAGTAAAAATTCTTCCAAGGCCCTGGAGGCCCTCTGCACACAAGTCCCCATGACCCCTCTGCTCTCCGGCCTCCCTCGATCCGTCCACTGCAGCCACCCAGCCTCCGGGATGCTCCTCACGCACACAGCGTCCTTGCCGCCATGGCCCATGGCTGGGACTTCACTCCCCGGCTCCTGCAAGGCTTTGCTCAGACCTCACCTGCTCCAGGAGGCCAGTGCAGACTGACCCATTTAATACTGCACCTCGCCACACCCCACTGTGCCATACGATGCATTTCTTACGTTCGCTGCCTGCCTTCTCCCGCTAGCATGTAAGCTCTGTGAGGACAGGAGCTTCGTTTGGTTCACAGATGTATCCCAAGCACCTACATCAGGGCCCTCCACATAGCAGGCACTCAGTAAATATGTGTTAAGTGAGTGAAGCCTCACAATCACCCTAAGAGGTAGGTGGCATTATATTACCCCCATTTTACAAATTGAAAGCGGTAGACGGCCAAGATTTGGGCCCAGGGGTCTGGCTCTAGAGGCAATACTCTTAGCACTGCATTAGCCTGTCCAAGCCCAGAGTAGAAAATACAGCCGGAGCTTCTAGAAAACCCCTCTCCCTGTGTCTTCAGACTACTACTGCAAGGGGTTGGGAAGTTAGAGAATTCCTCTAGGCTTTGTGTGGCGTTCAGAAGGGGGTGGGGAATTGGCCAGAGCATGCTGGGCCTTATAAATCACGTTAGGGAGTTTGCACAAGGACAGGCCTAGATTTTTGCTTTAGAAAGATCCCGCTGACTGCAGGGTGGAGGACGGATGGGTGTGACAGGCTGGAAGGCAGGGAAATCAGTCAGGGGCTGAGATAATGGTGACCTCAGCCAGGGTGGTGCCTGTGGGGATGGGAGAGTTGGCAGATCAAAGAAAGATTTAATAGTTGTGACTGACAGGATTTTAGCTGAGAGAGAGGACAACTCCCAGGTCTGGGTTTTGGGTTAGAATAGGTTTTTTGAACTTTTTCGACTGAGACCTACAGTAAGAAACACAGTTCACATTTTGACACAGAACACACACACACACACACACACCACACACACACACACACACACCCCTATCTTGAGCAAGTTCAACAAGGAAATACTTACCCTGACTTTGACTCCTCTATATTTTCTAGCCCGTTCTATTCCTTATTTCTCTCTCTTTCTTTTCTTTCTTTAAATGCTGGTTGCCACTCCCTACATGGATTTCACGACTGGTTATGGCGGGAAGTCCAAAAACCCCTGGCCCAAGAGTGACTGGAGGCGCCTTTCCTGAGCCGTGCAGGGACATGTGGCTGGGCTGACAGACAGGAGTCTGGAAAGCTCTGTTTCCTGGGCCTCCTTCCCGAGACCCAGACTCCCCTTCTTGCCTAACACAGCCCTGCCCCTGTCAAACTTGTGTCTTGCTCCTCATTCCTTTGGGGGGACTCTTTGCACCTCTCCAGGCGTCGCTCAGTAAATCTGACCCACGAACACATGGAGACAAGGCTTGGGGCTGTGGGGGGCTGTTTAATGGGCTCAGAGTTTTAGGTTTCAAGGTGGAAGAGTCCTGTGGATGATGATGGCGGTGGCAGCACAGCAAGGTGGATGTCCTTGATACTACTGAACTGCACACTTAAATACGGCCAAGGTGGTAAATTTTATGTTATGTGCATTTTGCCACAATTTTAAAAAACTATATGTAGACAAACTAATAGAAACAAATGTCTGGGGTGGTCTTCTGGAAATGAAGTCTCAGGGTTGGAAGAGTTCTTGAAGGTCATTTAGACCAAACCCCTCTGGCCGCTCAAGCTCCCTGTATAGTGTTCCCGAGAGGCGGTGTGCAGTCTCCAAGAGCTCACTGAAGAAGAGCTCATTGCTCAAGGCAAGATGTTTTATCCTTGAATAATTCTGACTTTTGATTATTGGGATAGTTCTCCTTTAGAGGAGCTGGAATTTTCCCCATAGCTTCCATTATCAAACCCAATTCCACTCCTCAGGGTCACAAAAACAACTTGAATTCCCTCTTCTATGTAATATGTATTCAATAAATATTTATTGGGCACATGCTTAAGTACCACTATCTGATCTCCCAAATACTCTCTTTTGCAGTTAAAAATTCCATAATCTGACAACTATTTCATATATGACATGATTTAATGTCCCTTCACCCTCTGACTGCTCTTTTGAAATGACCAATTTGCTACTCCCCTTCTTATCGTATGACATCTAGAAACGAAAACATTACTCTAACCAATGCCCTCAAACTTTTCCATCAAAAAACAGAGGATTCTAATGGAACTTCTAGGCTGAGGGGAGCGCAGTGTCATGGCCGGTTGGTGAGGGAGATATTTGAGGGCCATGCTGACATACTGCATGGCGGCTAGATTTGTCCTTCAGGTGCGAGATAAAAAATGGTGTGGACGGAATCCTCAGGTCTTAATGACAGATACAAAGTCCGATCACTCTCGACTCTTATCTCTGATTTATTCTGTCTCACCATCACCCCACTTTCCTTGGAGTGAAATGCTTTATTACATGTAGTGTAGCATAGGGCTGCATTTCGCCACTATATAAATATACATAATGTATGATTCCTCCTTTGACTCTGGAACCTAAACAAATGGATTATGTTCCAAAAATTCCATAAAACCATAATTCTGCTTAGTGGCCATGGCACTCCTAAAGAATTTCATTCTAAATATAGAGAGGTATTCCTCTGCAGAAAAATATCCCAGCAACTTGGTTCTAATATATAATTAAATCTCTTCTAGATACTTTGCAGTTATATTTTATGGCTTATTTTGAGTGTTCATATTTTATCAGAAAATTATAATTTTCCTCTAAATAGGAGTTTTTACAAGGCTTTTGAATTATGATGGCTGGCTTCATGTTTCAACTATAATTAAAACAGTGAAAAGAAACAGCATTGCTGCGCATCACACGTGGTTCTGAAGAGCGCTTGGTTCCCCAGCCCCCCGTCTCCCCACACCCTGCAGGCCTGAGGCTGGGGGCCACTCTGACAACAGTGGGGGCCCCATTTTTGGCCACTTGGTGGGATAGCTGGTTTTAGAAAGGGACAGAATGGCCTGGGAAGGAGAGGTGAGGAGCCCAAAGACTCTTTTGCCTACTTCGGGCCCAGCTTCAACGCCCCCTTCTCAGAGAGGCCTCCCGCCCATGTCCCCCATGTCCCCACTGTCCTCCCACCTTGCGCTGCTTTTCCCTTCACAATGTTCACTTTCTCCTGCACTGCAGTGGCATCTAGTCATTCGTGTGGGGGCAAACTCTGCTCCCCCCAGACTGCCAACTCCATGAGGGCCAAAGCAAAGTCCTTTTTATTCAACACTGGAGAGACAACTTCTTGAACCTTGTGTTAGTTTTCTAGGGCTTCTGTAACTAAGTACCACAGACTAGGGGGCTTAAATACAGAAGTTTATTGTCTTACAATTACGGAGGCCAGAAGTCCAAGATCAAGGTGTCAGCAGGGTTGGTTTCTCCTGAGGCCTCTTCCCTTAGCTTGCAGACGGCCGCCTTCCCCTGTGCCTGCACACGGCCTCTCCTGGTGTGTGTCTGTCCTAATCTCTTCTAATAAGGACGCCAGACGTGTTGGATTAGGGCCCACCCTAATGACCTTATTTTACCCTAATGACCTCTTTAAAGACCCTGTCTCCAAATACAGTCGTCCTTGGTATAGGGATGGGGGGAGGTGGATGGGGAGTATTGGTTCCAGGACCTCTGTGGATACCAAAATCCAAGGATGCCCAAGTCCCTGATTCAAAATGTGTTTGCATATAACCTACGCACATCCTCCCATACACTTTAAGTCATCTCTAGGTTACCTATAACACTAAGACAAAGCCTACACATCACTTCTTTCACATGGATTCAATGTACTTGGCACAGGCCAAATTCAAGTTTTGCTTTTTGGAACTTTGTGGAATTTTTTATCTTAATAATTTTTGACCCACAGTTGGGTGAATCCATAGATGCAGAACTCACTGATACAGGGGCCGACTGTGCAGTTGTGTCAGGACTTAGACACATGAAGTTTACAGGGGGGACATGATTTGGCCATGGCACACGTATTAGGCATTCAACAAATCCTTGTCGAGAAAGAAATGAATAAATGACGCATAGCACACAGCAACATCATGACAGGCGTGCTCTTGGAAGCAGCTCTGGGACACGGTTCTGAAGATCTCTCTTTGTCCTTCTCCCTTCTCCCCCCCCCCACACACCAAGGACCCAGACACACGAGTCTATCAACCTAACCAATCCAGCCACACGAAACTCCCTGCCACAAAGTGCAGACATGGAACCCAGTCCCAGGAAAGCCGAGTCCACCTCCAGGAAGCCTGCTTCGTCCTTGGGGAGCCCTTGCTCTGGGGGGCGGGGGGTGCTGTGGAGCACACAGAAGCTGCCACATAGTCTCCGCAAGGATGACCATGCTGCTCCAGGTCGAACTGAGCCACCAGAGCTACTGTGCGCTCCCTCAGGGCCTTGGACACAAATCTTTAGATCACTGTCCGTGAGCCTTCATGCTCTTCTGCATCCTTGCAAGAGAAATCTCCTAGTTTGCTGGAAATGGATGGATTTTAATCGGAGTGTCCATCATGAGCCTGTATTGCCACCAAGATGGCTCTGACTGCCTGTGTCCTAACCCTCTGCTCCTTACTTCCGGTCAGGCCTCAGGTTTGGAGTTCGAGCCAGTAGCCAACAGCATTCTGTTTCTACGTGACAAAAGATGGGAAGAGGTCAGAGGTGTCCTGACTGCTGCATTCAGTCCTGAAAAGCTGAACGAGGTAAGACACAGGAAACACAGACTCTCTTCCCTTCAGGAGCATCTTTCTTCTCTCCGCACTGTGACAGAGAGCGCATTCGTGTTGCATTGCACGCCCGGGTGGCACATCAAAATGCTGTGCCCACTGGGCCCTTCAACCCTCTCTATCATGCAGAAAGCACAGGACACTGTATCGTGTGTCTTCTGTTTCTCCAGCCTCTCCCATGCCCAGTTGCCATAAATCAATTGTGAGTCAACAAGTACACATGGGGGCCACCTACGTCCAGAGACACTGCTGGAGGAACTTTGGGGGCCCACAGGGGAAAACAGCAACAGTGTGAGCCTCAAATACTTTCATGGATAATGGGCCACCTGGAGAGCTTGTTAAAATGTGAGTTCTGATCCAGTAGGTGTGGGTGGGTCTGATAGTCTGCATGTCTAACGCCCTCCCAGGTAATGACATCGTTTCTGAACAGTGAACCACACTTTACATAGCAAGGAGCTAGAGAACAGCTTGAAACAAGGGTGAGCACTGAACCAAGTCTTAAATAAGGAAGTTGGCGGCCTTGAATTATTGGGGAGGAGCAGGGGAGATGCCCTAGCAGAACTCTAGGTGGGCAGGCATGCCCGGGTTAACCTTGAGGCCAAAGGAAGGGCCAGCTCCACCAGACGCTCCCAGCTCTCTGAGGCCCTGGGCTCTCTCCTTTCCCTACCCACTGGCCTGCCCTTCCCAACCAGCTGTGCGTGTAACACCTGGTGTTTGCACTGCCTCCGGCCGATCTCTTGCTCACCAATCCTGACTGCTGGGTTTTGTGTCTGAGCCCGACAGCCCCCTCAGTTGCTGGGCCAGCCTTGCTGCTTGCTGTTCTGGATTCTGCAACAACTCAGAAGTGCGAACGTGAGCCCTTCTGGTGTCAAGTGGTTAAGGGGCTTCCTCTGTTGGAGTCCCAGGTACACAGAGCAACTCCAGAGTGGCCTTCCAAAGCTTGGCCAGAGGGCCCTGGGCCTCAGACACCCACCAGGTCTGGCTGTTCCAGAACGCCTGTCTTCAGTTCAATACATGAAAGCTCCTTTTAGCTTAAGCTCAAGATGCTCACACATATGGTCATGATTGAATTCCTATAAATCTTTTGAAGTTCTCCAGAAGAGGAGAGGGTTCCACATCTCATAACATCCAATTAAACGCAGGCAGAAACTAGTGATCCTGCCCGTTGTCAATGCGGTTTTGGATGAGGTTTTGGTTTGCGTTTCCGTAGGTAGCCTTCGGGATTTGGGGGCAGAGTGTGTCACAGTTCATGGCACCAGCTCACACTCAGCACGGCTATGTGTATCAGGCACCCCTCCAAGGGCTTCCTGTTTATATTAACACACTTCACCTTCACCACTTTCCTGTGCGATAAATACTATTATTATCATCATCATCCCCATTTTACAGAGGAGGAAACTGAGGCACAGAGAGATTAAGCAGTGTGCTCCACGTCACACAGCTAGTAAGATGCAAGCCAAGCCTAGAATCCAGCTCTTGACTGCTGGTCACACCGCTGACTGCTTCTCTCACCCACGCGTTTCCAAACGGTGCTCTGAGGCCCCCCAGGACTGTCCCCGGGGCTGTCTGAGGGAGAAGGAAGGAAGTGGAGCAGATGGGGCCTCTGCGGAAAGCTCCGGAGTGTCAGAAGCAACACTTCTCTGTTTTCTGCCCAAGTTTGGAACCAAGTGAGGTATGAAAACAGGTTTTAGGAAGAGAAAACACAGTTTTCTCCTTTCTTACTAGTAAAGCTGTTTGAGAAATAGAGCCCCTTATCTGATCACGTGGGCTTTTGAATGCTTCACCCAGAATGGGACAACTGTAGCCTCCGCCCGTGGGAGGGTGGCGGATGCCGTCGGGGCTGGCCCACAGCCCACGCATGCTCAGTTCCTTCTTCACAGGCTCCTGCAATACCGGAGAATCCAGAACGCGGGGCCGACCGGGATCGGGACCCAGGTGCAGCCGTCCTCGGCCGGAGGTGCCCACTGGATCACCTGGGGGGCTTTGACAATGACTGCTGCCTGGGTCCCACGCCTAGCAATTCTGATTAAATTGGTTTGGTTTGGGGTGCAGCCTGGGTTTGAGGATTTTTTCCAAGCTTCCCAGGTGGTTGTAATGTTCCCAGTGCTGCGAACCACCACTAGCAGACGGTCCCCACAAGGAAACATGGAGCAGGTAGCCCTGCTCACACTTATCTGTGTTATCCATTGAGGTTTCATGAGAGAATTTGTGTGAAGGAAGGGCCTGCTGCTTTAAAAAGTTGTACACCGCTGTTCCATACCACCTAGACAGGCTGCCTGGAGCATCTGCCTTTGTCACATCCAGACGCTAAAAGGTGGTGTTAGCTGAGACGAGCCCGGAGAGGGAGGTGAGGTGGGCGAACCTATGGCCCACGTCACTGGCTCCAACACACTGTATGTCTTTATTCGTTGAGTAGGCAATGACTTCCAGAGCATTACAGATGTAGGAAGAACCTCACCGTGTGAAAAAGAAATTGATGAATGGTATCTGAGGACAAAAGAAGGGAAGAAAAGTCAAGGAAACAAGTTCTAGCAGTCTTGAGCTATGGTTCTTTGATAAAAGGACTCTTATCAGGGTCTAGATTTCTTTAGCACCTTACAAGCGATACCAGAGAGTGATGCAATCTCAATTCCCAAGCAAATCCAGTGGTCCGGGGGGCCAATCTTCTCCTCTGGTCCACAAATCAAATCCTCAGTACCTGAATCAGTTGCAGAAAACAGAGTTCCTCCAGGATGTTCACTGCATTAAGATGCTAAGAGAGAGAGAGAGAGAGAGAGAGAGAGAGAGAGAGAGAGAGATCCTAGACAGAAATTCCCTAGCTATTGCTTCTGTTCAATCCTGTGATTTCATGTACCCTACCAATAAACTCAAAAGCTCATCGATGGGATGCCAAATGGTTAATTTTTTTAAAAGTTCATTGAAAGTCACTTTTCTACCCTGCATAGTTCAATTTAGGTTCTTGGGTTTCCACTGGAAGGATCCCCTTCCAGAGAACAGGGTAGTCAGCCTTTTCCCCGGCCCTGGAGAGTTTAGACCTGGGAGCTGAGATTTCCTGGGAGGCATCTGAGGAGCTCCACCAGGCAGAAGTTGGCTGCGCAGACCTGGAGCTCAGGAGAGAAGGGCAGGAAAGATGGTCATTGGAAACACAGATACGGATGTGGTTGCCCGGGGAGTGTGTGCAGTATAAGTGTAAATACGGTTCTAGGGAGAACTGTATTTAAGCACAGCACAGAGGAGAAACCTACAAAGAAGGCTCAGGAGAGCCTTTTTCCTGGTTTCCTCAAATGGAAACCAGGAGAATGTGGAAGGGGAAATTATTTCAAAGAGGAAGGAACAGCCGAAGGTGTTAGATGCTGCTTAAATAAAAAGAAACACCAGGACAGAAAAGTGCATGACACAGATTATATTCTGAAATGTGAGACCAATGTACACGTGTTCCATGCTCCATAGATTACGGTCCCTGTGACTCTCTCCCACCCACCGAATCCACGGCACCTGCTGCTTCCGAAGGTGCCTCCAAAGGAGGGTGGGTGCCGTCCAGAACAAGGAAGTTGTTGCTCAGTTTTGAACTGTGCATCGGGCTTTCCTGAGCCATGGTGAGACAATGGTTTTGGAGGCCAAGCTTTGTGAGAACAGAAAAGAGTTTTTCAAATTCCAAAGGCAGCTTCCCTTTGTGTACGAAGAGCAGGGGTCGAGGCTCTGGGCATGGAGGTTTCTCTGAGCCATGGTGTGGACAGGATGCAAGATATGACAAGGGGGTGGTTTATAGCCCAGGGAAAATGGATAGAGGGGACAAAAGGAGAAGTGCAGGCTGTCCCACAGGCATGTCCTGACTTCCTCCTTCCCCACACCCTCTTGGTTTCTGGATGCTTCCTTGGACTTTAACCTCCCAGCCACTTTGCTCTCCAGGCCACTGGTTCTCAAACCGTGTGGAGCCAAGGGCTGCACCAGAATCACCCTTGTCAAAAATACATAATTCCAGCCACCCCAAGACCTGTGGAATCAGAAATCCTGAGTGCGACTGAGAATCTGTGTTTTACAGGTTCCCTGGAATGGTTCTGCTAAGAGCTGGTGGGGAAAGCCCCGGTGTTTTGAGTGTTCCTCTGTCCCTCTCCGACCAGCTCAGACTGGCCACCCCCCAGGCTGGCGGGACCTGGCCCCAGAACTCCCTGCCTTCTTCTCTGCTTGGCTTTTGTCCGTGGCACCACCTCCAGCTAACGCTCCATTTAGTTTACTTGTATTGTGTTTAGCGGATGTCTCAGTCTGCTAGATGCATGCTTCAGGAGGACAAAGGGTTTTTCTTTTTTTTTTCTGTAATGTTAATTGCACGCACTAGGTCCACAGCAGGCACTTAGTGATGATTGATGAATGGATGGATGAAGAAGCGAAAACCCAAGAAGCCTTCTACCTCTTCTCCCTGAGGATGTATGATAAGACTAAGATTTAAAGAAAAAGCAAAAAGGAAATAATTTTATCAAGAAAAAATTAAGAGGATGTGACAAATTGTTGGCTTTTTCTTTAGAGAGTCACAGAGGGTCACAAAGACACAAAGAGGAAAACGAGACACACAGAGACGGAGACAGCTCAGAGTCTCTGAGCCACAGATCCTCGGCTGTGGGCCCCTGAGTCAGTTTTCCCAGAATATTAAGAGCTTTGAAATAGCAACATCTCTAGTTCTTGCTGAATTTGTAAGTAGCTTTTAGACTTTTGTTATCAAACATCAGGGTTTATTCTTGAAATAAAGGTTTGTTTTCCTTTGAAATTCTGAGGCTTTTTCCTTCAGAACCTTGGCAGCCTAAGTCTCCTTGCTACCTGCGTCTTTAAGAGTCATTAATATTCAAAAGCTCTGGATGGCAGTGTCTTTATTTATGTGGATATTAGGCTGCCTCGGTCAACAATGCTTGGAAATTACTTTAAATCAGCATTATATCATAAAGCCATATTTTTATTTAAAATAAAATTGGTTTTGGCTCAAGTCTTACCAGGGATAATATATAGAGACAGAGAACCAGCGAAAATGGGATTGACGCATCCCTGATTCGGGAAGCACAGGCCATCGGAATCAGAGCCGGTGACAGACAAGTCATTGGGATTTATATTAAAGGATGCTGAGCATCGCTGGGAAAACAATTGCTTTTATTCTGAGGGAAAACTTCGCCTGATTAACCTGCCAGCCTTTCCACCCCCTCCCTCAGAGGATTAATGTCTTTAAAAGGGCAACCAGTAGATGTGTTTAGATTTTTATAGTCTTTTGTTAGATTCTTTAGACTATTAGTGATTAACCCTGGGATCGTGTAAAACTTTATTATGGATCAAGAAGTAAATAGATTTCATATCAGGAAACAAAATTGGGACTAAATGAGTAGTTCTCTGAGGGAAAAATATAAATAATGTGGTGCCCTGGGGACCCAGGTTAGCACTAGATTTATTTTTAAATTTCATAACTCATCTGAAAGAGGGAGAATGCAGTGAAATCTATATATTTGTATATTCCTCAAAGCTCTTCTGATTTGAAAAATATTAAATCAATAGGAATAACTTTCTGAGACTCTTCTAAGATTGTGTAAGTCAGCACAAAAGCGTCAGATAACCTTCAGTGGAAGCAAGAATAAAAGAATACATTTAGGAGAAAATCATCTAAACTGTGCTTATATGGTGATAAACCTCAAGCTATGAACTACTACCAAGGAAAAGGATTTAAAATCATTGAGGACCGAAAAGGCCCTGTGGTCAAATAATTTGGTGAAATATTGCAAACCCTCTTCTTCGAGATTCACCATGTACCTTAGCATATTAAAGTCTTAGGAAAGACCTGCAGTAAATAAATCTGTTTAACTTTGTTTATTCTGGGCTCAGAGAAGTTTTCAAAAGGTGAAAACATGGGTAGTTAACGTCATAGCCGGCTATTGTGAGCAATGAGGCTCTCGGGTGCTGTGCCTCTGCAGGTAGCTTCCACGGGGATCTCTGGTTTTGAGTGCCCCCAGCAGAGGCCACGCTCCGAATTGGATGGTCCATGGGCCCAACCCAATATGGCACCTCGTATGTTCTCAGTCTTCAAAGCCCAATATGAATAATGATGGGCATTTCCTCATTCACCCAGATAACTCAGAGCTGATGGTAACCCACTGAGCAGATAGAAGAGACCAGGCGACTTAATGGATGAGAGCCTGAGGATGTACGTGTCACTCAAGAGTAAATGAGCCAATTGTGTCACTATGCTTGGGAAGCCAATAAAGAAAAGTCCAACGGGGGAGGCTGGTATCTCGCACAGCGCTGAGAATCCAGCTCCCTGCCTAATTTTTCACTTTTCATCCAGATGTTTCCTGTCAGGAAGGCATAGCCAATAATGTATGAATCTTAAAGGCAGAGGCAGATGTGGTTATTATTCCCTGTGGGCCTCTCCTGCCTTGGAGGAGACATGTTACTCAAGAATGACTACAATTTTTAAAAATTTACGTTGATACAGCCAGCTTATGAGTAAATGCATAGCTCCGACCATTTCGGTGCAAAAGTCGGTGCAGAATTACAGTCATGATCACAGTTGAGTTTGGCCTTTAAATTTTCCCTGGAAGCTCTGCGTACGATCACGTACGGAGACTTCTAAAGCAGAACACGGTTTCCCCATGATGTTAGAGCAAGTAGCTTTCTTGAAGCAGCATCAGCTTCCAGCAGTCTATTTTTAATATTTGCTTTTATTTCTTAATCCTACTGAACAATAAAAATGAAAGTCATTATAACCCAGGGTGGCTGTGGTAATAAATACTTCAGAGTCCAAAAATACATTGTCCCTGCCTGACCAGTTGCCCATTCTCCAGAATGTCTGGGTATTTATCTAGCAGCGAGAGACCATTATCTTGCAACACAGTTGTATTCCGCTGACACCTAATCTCCTAATTAAAATCAGTATAATGATGGACTGTTTAAATTCTGGTTAAAATGTTCCTTTTCCATTTGCATTTAAAAGCAAACACACTCCTCATCATGGGTACCCCATCCTGGGTTGTAATTTGGTTTTCCTTTGCCAGAATTATAATGTCACTCCGACTTGCCGCTGGTTAAATCTATAAGAGCATCTAAATGTGCCTCGCAGCTTGGCTGTTGCTTGGCAACCCCAGCAGACACCTCCTCATTCGGGTGAGTTCTAATTGGTCACAACTCTTGACAGGAGCCACTGACTTATTAGAAATGACACTTGATTATTCACCTAGATGGCTAGCACTGATACCTATCAGCAGGAAATTTTGCATAGAAATGAGTCCTGGATGTTTTTAATATCAGGGTGGCTTTTAGCAATGGTGTCGTGAAAGAAGGAGGTGATAAGTTTCATTAGCGGGAATTAATTTTTCATTTGTTAGTCACCAGTTTAGAGCACTTTAAGGTATTAATTTTTCTATTTTTTTAAAACCAGCAATATCTCTACATACCTCCCCACCCCCATTAGCCACCCCTATTTATTCAGAAAATCCCCCTCTGACATCAGGTTCTGAAACAACGTTGCCACAGGTCTACTAAGCACCAAATAGGACGAAATGTTAAATCTGCAAAGGTCAACAAATATTTATTAGTTCTTATTTTTAAAGGGTTTATAATGTAGAAGGGCAACAGAGTCCATAAATTACTGCAATATTGCCAAGTACCAATGACGGTGATAGAACTCATGTCCTGTTTTGAGCATCAGAAAGCACTTTGTGGGGCAGGCAGTAGCCCCGGAACCGAGCCCTGAAGATTCCGCTGAGTTTCGACAGGGAGACGGTGCGTCGCAGGTGGAAGGAGCGGCAGGAACAAAGGCATCTGGACGGAAAAGCACAGGGTGTGTTCGGGGAGCAGGGAAGTACAAATTGGCTGGAACACAGAGTACATGGAGGGGATTGGTGAGAGAGAAAACTGGAAAAGTAGGTTGAGGCACGTCGAGTTCACCGTTCTGTGCCGGGGAAGTGTTTCCTGCGTACTTCGCTGGAGCACAAGGAGCTATTTAATATTTGAAAGTGGGGGAGTGACCTGCTCAGAACTCTACCTTAGGAAAAAGGTTCCATTTCAGCTGTTTAGCCTCCAAGATGTCAGACATTCCCCAGCCCCATGGGGCAGATCCTTCTGGTGCAGATGAGAGGAGCCGCAAATCATACCCCTGGAGTCTCCTCTCTGCAGTAGCCCCAAGGTGGGACAGGCTCCCAGGGGCCGGTTTTGACATCAGTGTGGCAGTCTCTTCTCTGGCTCTTTTCCCGAGTCCCTCTTCCTGCGTGGACAAGTGAATCTCCCAGGCTACACACCATCCATGTGTAGGGATCGTCTCAGGTTAGACGTGTAAGGTAATGCAAAAACGACCTCTCCTTCTCTCTCCCTGTGTAGAAAATAGGTTTTCCCCAGCGCTCGGCATAGTCCAGACTTTCAGAAACTCCAAAGGCTTAAAGACCGTGGGGTTTTTTTTTTTTTCCTCAAGTTCATGATATCAGATCTGCATAGAGTGAAACTACAACCCAGAAGTGAACAAGCTGAGGAGTAAATGAAACGTGGACCCTGATGTTGGTGGGAAAGCAACAGCCATGAGTCAGACGGTCTGGAGCGCTAATTCTCACTTTCACCAAACTAGCTGAGCACAAAAATAACCAGATTCTGCTCTTTAGGTCTTCGCAGAACTCTGAAGTCTACACATCAGAGAGATAGCAACAGGCTCCCTTAGGAGTGGGATGTGCTGCAGCCAGTAGACGGGCCCAAGGATCTGACACGTTTCTGCCCCAAACGAGGAATTGGGCTACTCTTTCCATGGTCCCAAGCAAAGGTCTCAACCTGATGCTTAGTGAGCTGCTTGGAATCCTAGAATGTCAGTGGAGAGGGACGTTACAGCTCATTACAGCCAGCCCCCCGTTTAGGGGTGAGGACCCGAGTGCAGAGAGATTCAAATGCCAAAATGCCATGACCAAAGTAAGATGTAGGATCAGCACAGGTCTCAGGTCTCTCATTCAGGGCCAGGTTTCAGCAAACTTCGCTGTATTTGTGCTAAGACAGAGGGCACATCTCAATCTATTCGTGTTTCTTGGGTACTTTCTATGCCGAGGCTCTCAAGAACATTCAGTGAACGAGTCATCACACAGATGTTTCTAGAGAATCAGCTGAATGAAGTGCACCATGTTCATTCCTAACATATTTTAACAAATACCCAAAACTCCAATAACACATGGCAACATACAAGAGTTACCACAAAAGAATGGCACTGAGAGTATATTACTTATTGCTGCGTAACAAGATTACCCCAGGGGCGGTGGCTCACACCTGTAATCCTAGCACTCTGGGAGACCGAGGCAGGAGGATCACTTGAAGCCAGGAGTTCAAGACTAGCCTGAGAATATAGTGAGACCCTGTCTTTACAAAAAAATTAAAAAACTTAAAAATTAGCTGGGCATGGTGGCACAGGCCTTGTAGTCCCAGCTATTTGGGAGGCTGGGGTAGGAGAATCACTTGAACCCAGGAATGCAAAGCTGCAGTGAGCTATGATCACACCACTGCACTCTAGCCTAGATGACAGAGTGAGGCTGTGTCTCAGAAAAAAAAAAAAAAAGATTACCCCTAAAACTTAGCAGCTTAAAACAAACCTCTTTTAGCTTATTGTTTCTGCAGGTTGGGAATCCTGGCATGGCTTAGCTGGATGCCTCTGGCTCAGGGTCTCTTGGAGGTATAGTCAAACTGCTGGTCTGGTTTGTGGTCTCATCTGAAGGCTTGACTGGGGGAAGATCTGCTTCAAAGCTTATTGGCAAGATTCAGTTCTTAATGGGCTTTGGAAGATAAGATAAGCTGCTTGTACCATGTTCTTCGGTCAGTGGGGATCGCCAAAGGGCTTCAGCAAAGCCTTGCTCGGATTACAAGTATTTTTAGAAGGCCAATCTGGTGACTGAGCACAGGATGGGTGGGAAAATTAAAAGACAGGAGGCCACGAATCTCTTTTAAAAATTATTTTTTTAGTATACCTATGTGTCAGGGACTATCAAAATACTAAGGCTACAAAGATGCTTAAGCTGTGGTCTTTGTTCTCGAGAAGCAGGGTGATGGCCACATTCCAGAGGGCAGGGGCAAAGCAAGGATTAGAGGGTGACTGGGGAGATAAAGATGAAGGGACGGGTTCAGGAAAGAAAGTGATGTTAACGTGGTAAGTCGAGTACAGGTGGCTCTAGTGGGAGCTGTCTGTAAGGAGCAAGAGAAAAGGGGATGATTCCAGACGTCCAGACACATCTGGGAGGATGGGAACCTGCCAGAGGAAAACTACCATGTTTGGACAACTCAGGTGTTTTACATATTTTGTTTCTAATCTTTGTCACAGCCCTTCATGGGAGGTATTGTTATTCCCATCTTGCAGATGAGGAAATAGACTCAGTGAGGTTACACAACTTGCCCACAAGATTACACAGCTCTAAAGTGCCAGGGAGAGGAAACCGTGTCTTCCAGTGTTTCCCTCCTTCGGGCAAGGGTCCTTTAGCAAGGTCGGAATGTTTCACTCGGGGAAGGAACTCAGCGGTGAAATCCTGGGGATCACCTAAAAGGGGAAGAGAAGAAAGGCTTTGGGCAAGGGACTTTCTCAGCCCTTCTTGGTCAGTCATTACTCCATAAGTTGTCTCTTTTCACCGCTTGCAAGATCCTCCCACATTTTGGAACTCACTCTATTGCCCTCTGTCTACACCCTGACTCAGAATTCCTCAGACATGCTTGGTAGAGAATCCTTTCTTTTAAAACTGGGCACTTAAATTATATAATAACATTAATATTGTATTTGCTTATAAGTGTGATATATGTGTATTATGGAAATGTGGAATAAAATGAAAATAAAAATCACTCATTAGCCCATGAAGAAGATGAAATGTCACAACCAAATGAGAATCTTTGATTAAGATCTGAGTGATAATAGCATTATGTGTTCATCTGTGCCTGTGTGTGTGCACACGCCACATTTGCCTGCTGGTCCGAACATCTAGAAGAACTGCAGGGTTTGTGGATTGTATAAAGATTATGCAGGCCCATCAAAGAGAGCTTCTGTTTGTATGCAACTCGTGTGAAAGTAAATATGCCGTAACTGCTGTGTATGATGCAAGGAAGAAAACCTGAAACGATGGCTATCGGCCAACATACAGATCACGCGCCACTGTCTTACATTTTCTCTGCATTGCTTTTGAAAACATTTTTCATATTACATGCCCCATCTCATATCACATTAACCCCCAAATACAAATGTCATTATCCATTCAGTTCGACAGACAGCAGGCAGAGTATAGCAGAAAATTAGCTACATCAGCCAGCAACAAAGCATGCTGGCTGAAAGTACGCAGCAGCGGCGATGCCGGGCCTGTGTTTGGATTCAGTACCACGGGACCCCTCTTTCTACAGGGGCATGGCTCTGAAGAGTGGCATGTAAATCAGATTTTGTAGCATCTCTTTTGTTATGTTAAGGAAGCTTCAATCTTGATAGCTAAAGAGACTTCCTTTCAAATAGTATATATATTTTTTATCATGTTAATACTCCTCTGAAATAAATCTAAAAGATATTTCAGTGTATGGAATTTTATTAAAATAGGGTTCACTTGTACCACTAAGCTTATTAAAATAATTGAAGGAACGTAGCCAGTGAAGCTAGACATAGAAACGTGGCTTAAGGCTGGCACAGTGGCTCACACCTATGATCCCAGCACTGTGGGAAGCCAAGCAGGAGAATTGCTTAAGGCCAGGAGTTCAAGACCAACCTGAGCAACATAGCAAGACCCCATCTCTACAAAAAAATTTCAAAACTTTGCTGGGCATGGTGGTGCACATCTGTAGGCCCAGCTACTTGGGAGGCTGAGGCAGGAGGATCACTTGAGCCCAGAAGTTCCAGGTTACAGTGAGCTAGGATTGTGCTGCTGCACTCCAGCCTGAGTGACAGAGCAAGAGCCCGTCTCTAAAAAAAAATAGAACTGTGGCTTAGACTGTGCTGAGCTCTCCAAACAGTAAAGCAGTCTGAGATTTCTTGGGAGTCATGGCCCAAAGGCCATTTTAAATGACCCATTTACATGCACTTTTGTGCTGGTGGATTACTAAGCTGATGGTTTGTGAGAATTTAGAAAAGCAGGCAATAGCCATGAAGAGTCGACACAGTTGCTAAGAACAAACCAGGATAGTCATACTCGTTTCTTTTTGGAGAGGACTTCAGGGCAGGCAGGTGAAGTAAATCACATTTCTGTTTCAGCAAATCACTGGACCAAGTCTTCCCCAGCTGACTGGTCGGTAAGACGGGGCCCGGCTGCGTATTTACTGAGGTTCAGCACAGCTGGCCGAAGAGCCGGGCACAGTGATGAACAAGTCTGTGGCTACCGAAAATCACCATTTAGCGGAGGGCTGCAGGGCTGTGCACTCGATCCCGCTACGCAGCGAGGAGCTGAATGAAGACTCAGAAGCACACTTACCAACTTTCAGGTGGAACAAAGAGGAAATAGTCGATGTTACAGGTGATGGGATTTGCCCCCAGTGTACAAACGCCTCAGTGCTCTAAGCCCTCGCGGCTTAATGAGCAGCAAATACTTTTTCCCAAGATTGCCCTCCCTCCGTGAGTCTCGGCAGCAAGCCGGGGTCCAGATGTTGGGTGTGTTCTGCTCTGAACTTTCTGCTCCTTGAGCTGCTGTTCGGCTACCTGTAGGTGCTGCCCAGGCCACCGTCCCTGCCTTGGGGACCTCCTCCAGGTGCCAGCCTCCGTGGAGCCAAAGCAGCTCTGAGCTTGGACCGTGTCTCACTCACTCTCCATCTGCAAGAACTCCCCCTTTTGCTTCTCAGGACCAACTCCTTCAGAGAGAGCTCCCACCAGGGCCCCTGGCGACACAATTCTTTCCTTCTACCTCAGAGTACATGGGGCTGGCTTAGATGGGGCTGTGGAGGGGAGGGGTTCAACAAAGCCATGTGTCCCCCCAACATCCCTCCAACAGCACCCAGGCTGTCCTACTCTGCTAGACATCTCCAACCACCCGAATGTTCCAGGGAAGTTAAGAGATTGTTCTGCTCAGAATATGTGGCAGGACACCTTTTTACAGAATAAAATGCAATGTAAATGTAAAGCCTTTCTAAGGAATGGACCCTAAAGATCAAAATATCGGTTGTACATGGTATGACTCATGGAAAAAGACCTTGTGGTTTTCATTGACCTGAACCTCAATATTTGCCTGCGTGACGTGTCTTCTAAAAAAGTCAGCATAAACCTGGCTTTGCGATTGATGCACAGGGTACAGATCGCGGCAAGTGATCTGCTTACCATTTATGGGTTCACACCTGAAATGCTGTGTTCCATTTATGGAGCCACCTTTTGGGAGTGACCTTGGTAAAGAAGAAAGCAATAAGACTAAAGAGGTGTGTGCAAACTGTGTGGTAGGAGGAGTAATTGAAGGGATGGGGAATGGTTGTCTAGGACAAGGTGAGGGCAGACAGATCCTTGCTGCCTGAGTGTTGGACACGCTGTCACGTGGGAGAGGGCAGAAATGAAACCAGCAAAAGGCTGTTTAAAGAAGTCACATTTTGCCTCAATACAACGACATGCTTTCTGATAAGTAGATTAAAATTTTATAACGTTTCCTGATGTCTCAAGACTTTAAAAGCAAAGAGTGGGTATTACATAGTAAAATCTGTTCATTCAACAAATAATTACTATGTGCAAGGCACTGTTCTCGGTGCTGGGGAATACAAAAATGAACAGATAAAATTCTCCCCTGCCCTCGAGAATTTAATAGTATAGTGTCAAAATAGTAACATCTAAACACAGGTAATGTTTCATAATATGTTTTCCGTAAGAAATACTCAGAACGATGTGTCACAGCAGGTGGCCTTAGCTATGATGCTATTCGAGACTGTGCACTGGTTAACGGGAGTCCCCCTTGACATTTCCAGCTTGGCCTTTCAAACATACAGGAGAGAAAGCAACGTCACGTGGGTGCCCACGAGGCTCCGCAAAGAATGTCACCCGCCCAAGCCAGCCCATTGAGGTCACAGTGGTGCGGCCAGCACTGAGATCTCGATTTGCTGAAGCTGAGTGGTAGCTGCATGAATGTGCATGACACCATTCTCTCTGCCTTTCTGTGTAGGTTAGGAATTTTCCAGAATAAAAACATTTTAATATTAAAAAAAGAAATCCAACAATTGCCCTATGTGGGCATAGGGGGCCTCTTGAAGTCAAGGGTTCCATTACGCTTGAAGGCTTAAGCAGCTTAAGCATAAATGAATAACCGTCCATCAGAAATTCTCTAAAAGTAATTTCCGTGTTAAATAAGAAGATGAAATGGATGACCTTAGATTCCTTTAGATACTAAGCGTCTGTATTCTAGTGGAAGATCTAAAATATAATTGGAACAAACAAGCATGGACTTGGATTGATTCCAGAGATAGTACATATGGATTGGGGTCTGTTTACTCTCTGCTGCTAACCAAATGTCATGAAATTGAGCACTGATTCTCAGTTTTGTCTAAGCATTTAATGATCATTTTCATAATTATTTTGCCAGATTTACTTTTAATCCTTTTTTCTTTTTTGCTTCCAAAAATAAAAAAGATTGCTTAAGTTAAAATAGATGCTTTACAGCTATTGTATTTTACGAATATTCGTGAATTTTAGATCCTCCTGTTGAATCTTAGCTGCGTGAAAATTGCCTTCAAAACAATGTCCATTACCCCAGAAAGCCACGCGTGTACCTTCTTCATGTGCAGCGAATGTCGGTGTGCGCCCTGCATGGTGCCCTAATTACACCTTTGTTATCCATTGTCAGTTGACTCCCCTCATCAGCCAAGCCTGCGACCTTCTCCTGGCTCATTTAAAACGCTACGCAGAATCCGGGGCCGCGTTCGACGTCCAGAGGTAAGAGGGGCTGCGTTCCCGATGAGAAATTGCAGTTCGGAATTGCTGCTTCTTGTAACGGTGCGTAATTGCCGGACAATTACCTTGGGACTAGCAAACTGTGGAAATGCTAGGTGCTCATAAAAGCATGGATGAACTGACTCATAAGGAGAAATGAAACCCACTTCAAATGTGCAATGAATGTGAACAAAGCCCAGGGATGTGTGGCCTGGGGAGGGGGAGCCCGGACCTTCCAGACTCAGGCAGGGGCAGGGAGGGGCCTGGGAAAAAGTCCAGGCACTTTCGCATCAAGACAGATCGTGGAGCACCTCGGCCTAGACGCCGTGACTTGGGTGGACACCAAATCTAAATTATCTGGCTTTTCTCCTAGAAATCTTTAGTTCTTTTGCGCCAAATCATGGCTTACCGCAGATTAGGCATACAGTGAGGATGTCGAATCAGCCAGAAGCCAACTCATTATCATTGCTAATAAAATAACACAATCATAGCCAACATTTATATTGTACCATATTGTTTACAAAGGCTTCTCATCCACATTCTCTTTGATTATAGGATGCAGGAGTTGGCTAAAGATTAGGTGGCCTTGTCAGCTATAAAAGCAAAGTAAATAACTCCTAAAAAACCCTTAAATCTTCAACCCTTAGGGTCAGATGAAATCACATGCAATAGTCTCCTTCTTGTTTTCACTATAGCAGGGAAATGTGTAATCAATTGTAGCAAGGTTTTCAATAAAAGCAGTCAAAATTTTAAAAGTCATCTGGAAATGTCATTTATTCCTTCACGATAAGTTAGTGGTTATATAACTTAAGCAGAAGAGGAACTAAGTGTGTGCCTACATCAAGGAACAAAAATAGACTCTTTAATTATAAACGGATATTAATAACCCAGTTGTTAGCCTTTTTAAAATGAACTTAATCTGACTACTCCTATAAGATAACGAAAAAGAATAATTCTAGTTTAAAATGGTCTTTGGGGAGACAGGTTTCCTGTAGCCTAAGAGGTTAAATTTTCTGAAGCTACTGCCAGACACTTTCCCTTCTGTTTGTTTCTAAAGTGCACTGTGTGTTTTCTGTAATAATATACATATGTTCATGAAGCCTGTCCCAAAGTTTGTCTTCTATTTATTTAAGTGTGAAGAGCCCTTATTTTTCGTTTGTTGCTTTAAAGAAAACTGTAAAATCATTAGGAAGAAAAGGGGGACAAAGTTAATAAAACTAGATGATGAGGTTGTTAATTCATCAATGACCATTTGATGTGTATCAATTAATCATTAGATCCTGGCCTGAGCTGGGCCATGCAGAGCTTCGGGGGAAAGCGCGCAGGCTTTGGGTCACCTATTTGCCCTTCTGTGCAGGGAGGAGACTGTAAAGCGTCTTTCTCAGTATTTGGCTGTGTTCTGGTCCATTGCAGCTGCCTGAAGCCTGAGGGCTGAGTAAGCGGTGTCCGCCTCCTCCTGGCCCTGGTCTTTGTTTAGATAAGCTAGCTGCCGGCTTCGCTTCTCCTCCCACGTTCTGCTGTTGCTCTCGGGGGGCCTCGGCCCGCAGCCCCTGTCCCTCCACCTCACCGCAGATCCACGGCGAGCTGTCTTGCCAGCACTTCTGCACGACTGGGAGTGCGGGTGCAGCAGCTTCCTCAGGAGGGGGCTTTGTGGAAAGGCCAGTGCCAGAGTCCTTTCTAATCCCAGTGTTCCCATCTCTGTAGGTGCTACTGCTGTTACGCCACAGACGTGGTTGCCAGTGTCGCCTTCGGCACCGAAGTGGACTCCTGGACAGCTCCCGAGCACCCCTTTGTGAAACACTGCAGGCGTTTCTTCCAATTCAGCATCCCCAGACTGTTCTTGGTTTTGATCTGTAAGTGCAGCTGCAGCCAGGGGTGCCACATCTGGAGGAGGGCAAATTGGGCGGACCCAGTGACACCTGGGGCAGCTCTCTGGGCTCTGCCCCTGCTACTAGGAAAGGGCACCCGGGGTGACTCTCAGAGTTCCCTGCAGGGGCTTTGTCCTCCAGGAGCCACCAAGTTCCTCTGGTCACCAGCCTAGGACCACTTATTACCAATGCAGGAGCCCCAGCCTCGCTCACCGCCACCACGGTGAGAACAGCAGCAGCACATGGTGCTAAGCGCTCTGTGTGCATTGCTTCACTGAGTCCTGGTATTCGCCCTATGAGAAAGATATTCTTGTCCCCATTTTTTGGATGAGAAAACTGAGGCCTAGAAAGGCAGAGCCCATACTGGAGCCCAAAACCTTTCTTTTTCTAGGGCATTTTTCTCCCTGCCAGCAAAATCCTCTTCCTTCACTTGAAGCCCGGTGCGTAATAAACTAGAGATCACATGCGGCGGGAGACTAGCCCACTGATTTTATTTAGCCTTCTGATTTTATTTTTATTGCAGAAGTAAGTTTTTGCCCTCTGGCCAATTCCAGTATCTTTTTGCTTTTATGAACGCATTGAAGTGTTGCTATTATTGATTACTGCCATGATTTCTAACCATTCTGCTGGGCTGGTAAACTCTACTCACGCCTCGGTCAGTTCATCCCCATTTCTGAGCCAGTTTCGGGGGGGCCCTTGTCACCTCCATCAGCTCCACCCTGAAGCTGGGGTTGCTGTGGGGTCCAGCAGTCTCTTCCCTTGCCCCTCACTACCCCCCGCAGGCAGCTGCTCCCTGGTGCCCTATTCTCCCATCCCGGCTGTATCTCTTCCCCACCCCCCACCCACTGCTGAGCCCTCCTCCCTGCGGTGTTGTGTTGGTTCGGGCTCCTGCTCTGGAAAATGGGCCGGGCATTCTGAGAGCCTGTGTGTTTGGAACTTTCTCTCCAGCCCAGCTCTCATGCAGAGCCTGACACATAGTAGGCCCACCGTGGAAACAGTGAGACTGAGCTGAGCTGAGCTCCCCTACACACAGCCCAGCCCTGGGTCAGAGCCTCTGCCCAGGATGGAGTAAGTGTCCCTGACCCGGGCAGCAGGGCCCAAGCTGCCTGTGGCCCTCCAAGGGAGGCACCACGGATGAGGCCAGCATCCTCATCAGCAGCAACAACAGCAGCTCTTAGCAATAATTCAGGGGGTCACTCTGGGGACAATTATCCAGAGGGGAAACATGCAAATGACCAGAAAGTTTAGAAAGTAAATCAGCTTCTACCACTTGCTAAGACTTGAAACAGCCAGTAATCTGTTCTCTCTTGGTGAAATTCCAAGACCTTGGGCCCCCCTGTCTAGGACCCGAAACATTAATTTATGAGATTGACCTCTTGAGGGCCAGATGGCAGGGAGGACTCAATTAACTGCCCAGATGTTTATTGAGTGCTTACTATGTGCAGGGAGGGCGAGGCACAGAGAAGGAGGGAGATGCGGCGGCTGCTCCCGGAGCCACAGTGCCACGGGGAGGGCAGGCTCCGACTGACTCCGATTCCAGGCCTCGCGCCTTCCTGGTAACAGGCGTCTGTCTGATGGTCCTGGTTTATTGCCGCCCCCTCTCAACGCCACTTTTGTTTTTCTCTTTCAAGTATCATTTCCATCCATAATGGTCCCACTGGCCCGGATTTTGCCCAATAAGAACCGAGATGAACTGAATGGCTTTTTTAACAAACTCATTAGGAATGTGATTGCCTTGCGGGACCAGCAAGCCGCGGAAGAGGTAACGTATTTTAATAGGACACCGCCTTGAAATGGAATGGAACCTAATTTGGCATCACTGTCTCTTTTCTTTCTCTTCCCTCCCAACGCCGCACGTCCCGCCATGCTGTCCTTTAGCGATCTGCCGCTTAGCAGCGCTTTCCAGGGGCAGGAGAAAGAACAGAGAAAGGTCGAGGATGGTCACACAAGAAAGAGCAGGCGGGACAGCAGCGAGGAGAGGCCCAGAGCAATTTGTCCGTCCTCTGACGTGGGCGAGTAGAATTAAAGCTGTCCCCAAACTGCCTCTGTAGTTTAAGCATCGCCTCGAATGCAGTTTATAGCAGCCCAAAAGAATTTTCTAGACAAACGTGCCCACATGTAATTTTCATGAGCATATCTTTTATATCACAAAACAGCAAGATGGAGTTTCACAGCATGGACAGCATAAACATCAGAGAGGGGTTCAGGCAACTGTCACCCCCTCCCGCGTTCCCTCTCCGCACGGAGGGTGTTGCTGCGGAAGTCGGGGTGAGGGCCCTCTGGTCTCCTTAGCATGCTTCACGGGACACCCGGAGTTTGCTCTCCTCCTTACAGACTTGCACTACGCTTGGCACTGAGTAGGCATCAAGTAAATGTTTGTTGATTGAACTTGGCTATAAATAGAAAGAGGGGTTTTCAGTGTGATGAAAGATAATTTCAATCTTGCATATGTTCGTGCATGTGTAAGGGCCTTGTTGCATTAGAGTTTCTGAAAAGGAACAATGGCCCAGATGGCTTTTCCTTAAATGACTTGTGCAAGATCAAACTTCAGTAGGGGTTTCTCCACTGGGTAGCTCAGAGGAATTCATGAGGTCCGATTGCTAAGACAGTGGCCTAGAATGAAATTGGGGTCAATGAGTGGCTTGATACACCGAAAAGCCTGGGGCAGCAACCTCATCCTGCCCAGCCTCACTCTACGTACGTGCAGCACACGTGTCTGGATCTGGAAGGTGTGGGAAGGAATAGACAAGCTCAGGCACCTTGGTCCCCACCACCGTGAACTCAATTTGAATGTCCTTGGAGGTGTGGGAAGAGTCAGCCACTGGCATCCTTGGCCCAGCTCTGAGGCCTGAAAGTACAGAACATTCTTATCCAGGCTCCTGCTCCTCAGCAGAGTGAGGATGGAGCCTCAGGGAGGAAGGATGAAGCAAGAACCATTTTCAAACCTCTGCATTACTATAATACAAAGGGCTGTCCTTCGAGAGCTTTGTCACATACACACACAGACACACACACACCCCTAGCCTGGCTGTGGAATCAGGCTGAAATTTTTAAAACTGTTGCACCGAATGACTTACTAAGAGGTGAGAGGTTATTAAAGATCCAATTACTGGGATTGCCTAGAGCTTTTCCTTTTATAAACTCTAGTGCTATTTGTTTCAAACAATGAGTTGATCTGAGAAAAACCTCCCAACCACAAATCCAGGACTGCCTGTGTCAAGACAGAGCTATACGGTTACTAAGAAAACTTGCTTTAAAACCATCTACACTCTGTATACATTCCATCAAGCAGATGTGTGTTTGCACAGCGAAAATGCAGCGCAGATGTTAAAAGGTAAATATTTTTCTAAGCTCTAGCCGATGGGCGGATTAGACACCTACATCTATCAGGGTGCGTATTTTGCTTGGATATAACCATAAACCAGCACTGTTTCAGTCCTAAATGGGCAGTGTTCTGATAGCCTCCACGATGCAGTGTGAATAAAAGAAACCCGTCTACACTAATGTTCCTCTCCAACGGCACGGCGGGCCCTAGAGAGCGGCTTTTTCCTCTGGCCTCTGTAGCTAGAGGTCAAGACAGACTTCTACAAGACTCCAGCGGCCCGTTAGCAGCTTGTCTGAGCCGGGGTAAGAGGAAAGGATGCCAGCCACAGTTCTGCCCCTGGGAAAAGACACAGTGGACATGGCTGTGCCCTCCCTCCCATCGTTTCCCCTCCCCCAGCCCCACAAAGCCACAGCCAGGCCTCAGGGACCACAACTGTATGGCACCCCGAGGAGCTTCAGATGGACGGACTGAGACGTCTGGGGGTGTTCTGGGGTCCTGGGCCAGCAGCCAGGAGCTGAGGGAGCAGAGAGTGCTTACTTACCCCAAGTGGCATCTTGCCCTGCCCCAGCGCTGCCCTCAGGGAGCAGGGCTAGCAGTGGGACCACACCAGCCACCCAGCTGCTGTCCAAGCAGCAGGAGGGAAGCCGGAGAAAGCCAGCCTTGGAGGGTGCTGTTTGGAAACCAGAATGAGCCAGGGTGGCATGAGGCAGCCATCCGTCCCCGACCCTTCGCCATTTTCTCAGCCATCACAACCCGAGCAGGCTAGTGGGAAGCTCAGGCCCTGCCTCCTCAGCCTCAAGGTTTGTGACGCCCACAGTCTTCACCTTCAGCACTGCCGGGACCTCAGCAGACCCCTTCCAAGGTCACAAAGCTGGGAAGCAGTAGAGCCGCAAAGGTCTCATGATCCAAAGTTCCTGCTCTAAACAGCATGCAGAGGTGGTCAAACCCAACACATCCTTCCTTAAAATGCATTTGTTGCCTTGCGTTTGTATTTGTGGAATTATGGATTGCATACTTAACATGCACTCAGCACAATACTAGGCACGGCGTAGGGCGTGGGAGTGGGGTCCTGCCCTGAAGATGCTTAAAATCTCATGGAGGAGAAAACACAACCACACATGAAATGACGACAATCTTAAAAGATGGAATTCAGGGCGCATGTGTGTGGCATAGATTATCAATGCAAAAGAAATTCAGAAGCCAGTGGATTGAGAAAATGCTACAACTAGTAAAGTACTTTAAAATTTTAATAGTTTTCTGTTGGTGGTTCTGATACTCTCCTTCTGCCATTTTAGTCCCATAAACTTCAGAAAAGAGCAACATATTGCTTGTCATTCATCCCATGAAAGAGCATTTGAAAGAAGGGGTGTGCCAGGAATACACTTTGTTAACACTAAAGTGATATAGGAATGCTTCTAGTGTTACAATTAGTGGTGGTAAAAGTGTAAAGAATATGCAAATTACTGATTATAAAAAAGGTGGGGGAAATGGTAAAGCAGCTCTAACCACTTACATGCGCAGCGGATTACTGAGGGGAAAAAAGTGAACCGACAGGGAGAGACTGGGCTCGGGGACACAGAGGGCACAGTCTGCAGACTTTGAAGACAAGCTTCGCCAAAGCCAGTTTCCTCCCCGTGCCCCAGTTCCGTTAACTTTCTACCTTGTGAGGAGCACTTCCAGCTGCCCATATGAGCCCCAAAGTGTGCGTAAGTGAATAGCGGAGGCCTTGCTTTTGTCAGGTTTCAGTGTGAAAATGTGGGTTCTTGACGTGCTCATGGCCGAAGAATGACCAGACACACCGTAGTAAGGCAAGCAAAATCGAGGTTTACTGGGGAGAGGAAGATAGGATTATCGGGCAATAGCAAGATACAGATTTATAGAGTGTGAAACATACACCACAGATGATGACCGGACCCATCACAGCAGCAAAGGGAGAGCGAAAGGAAGGGCAAAAAGGTCCTGGTGATGGTCTGTGGCTTGTTTTATAGTGCCTGGATTGGGACCTCCCTCGCGGTTCAGAGGTCACCATAGAACCACTTTGATTGGACAGTTGGGAGTCACATGACCTGAGTCTTAACTATGCATGCAGGTTGTTCTAGATCAATTTCCAGACTCTATGGTACCGATGCTGCTTGGCCCATGGGCTAGAGAGTCCTCTGCATTCTTTTGCAGCTGGTGTGCTAAGTTCTGGTTGGCCAATTCCTAGGGTATTCCCTCCCTCCCCCAGGCATGGCAGTCACTCTGGAGAGGATTAGCGTCCAGCAGGACCAAGATGGGGGTCTGGGGCCCACCCTTGTCCTTCTTCCCAGGTGGGGCAATTGCACCAAGGCAACAGCACCCATTTTTGTCCCTAGGAGACCTAGAATCCCTCACTATCTACTTAATACTTTGATGTTTTAATTGTTTTGTTGTTGGAAACCCAACCAACCAACCAACCAGCAGTATAAACCTGTATAAAGTAAAAAATAAAAGCTGCCTACCCTTGTTTTCCCACCTGCTCCAGCTCACTATGAACTGCTGGGCGTTGTTAGATATTTTCTATGCATAGACAGATATACATCTTCATACATACATTGCACATTACTGTTTTCACAGAAATGACAGCCCGCTGTGCATACCGTTCCATGACTTGCTTTTTTTGACTTAACAAAGTGGCTTAACGACTTTCCAAACCAGCCCAGATAGCACGGCCTCATCCTTCCTAATGACAGCTCTCCCCGCTGCTCTGTGCCATACCTGAGTCTGTGCAAGCCATGCTCTGCTGAGGGACACCCAGGTGGTGTCCAGGCTCTCGTCAACTGCAACGAGAATCCTTGTACCTACTGAGCTCTCGAAAAGCTACACCCATGTATCCTCTTCCTTTGCTCTCCAAGGAGCCTCACTTCTGTGACCGGAAGGCCAAAATATGCATTTTCTTCTTTTGTCCCTCAGAGGCGGAGAGACTTCCTCCAAATGGTCCTGGATGCCCGACATTCTTCGAGCCCTGTGGGTGTGGAGGACTTTGACATCGTCCGAGAAGTCTTCTCCTCTACCCAGTACAAGGCGGAGCCTTCCCGGCAGCCCAGAGCCCTGTCCAAGCCTTTGAGTGTGGATGAGATCGTGGGCCAGGCCTTCATATTCCTCATCGCCGGCTACGAGATGGTCACCAACACTCTCTCTTTCGCCACCTACCTACTAGCCACCAACCCTGACTGCCAAGAAAAACTTCTGAGAGAGGTGGACCTTTTTAAGGAGAAACATGTGAGTACAAGTTGGGCCCCGTTGCCCACGCGATAGCCACAGGGCAATTGATTTTGTGTTTGTAGAAGTGAAACTTATTTTAATAACTTGCTAAAGTCACATCCTAAGTCTCCAAGATGAAACAGGAATGTTCCCCAGCTTCTCCATCTCTCTGGGTTAGCAAGTAAAAGGAAGTATTGAGAACAACAGAAGAACAAAAGGCAAATTGTGCACATACACTCACTGTCTGGGCCAGGCCTGGCTTGTGACGGGCTGCAAAGTCCCGGGAAGGCGTCAGGGTGCAAGGGCTGGGGCCGGGGAGGAGCAGGGCTGCACAGTCCTCCGCCAGCAGAGCTGCCACACGGCGGGAGGCACGCGTGAGCCCCAAAATGGAGCCAGCTGGAAGGCAGGAGTGGACATAAGACGGGCCAAGCTGACACAGGGACAGAGACTGGCGAGCTGACGGGGAGGTCCTCAAATGCAGTACGGTGAGTTGGGACAGGTCAGCGCCCAGCGTGGATTCCGGGCGTTCCTTACAGACGAGGTGCCTCTGGGTGGGCTTGCCGCAAACTTAACAAGGGTGCTGAGTGAGGCGACTCTCTCACCTCATTTTTCTGTGGGTGCCTGTGTGTGTATTGCTCTGACTTATGAGTTGTTAAAGAGATTTATTTTAAAAATCTGTGCTTTAAAAGGAAGACCACTATAATGGAATCCTCTGTTCTGATATAATTATTATTGCAGTCACAATTTTGGAAGGTGGCCTGTTCTGTTATTAGAGCCATTAGAACATTCTTTCATACAATGAGGCAAAGCTGCTTCCCAGAAAATTCCACTTCTTTATCCTACTGGGGAGGAGGAGGCAACGTTAGTCTTCTCCACAGCAGTTTTTAAATCTTTGAAAACTGCATTCACTATTACTAATCTCCTCAACTTTGGGCTCCACACGAGCTCATGGTCAGCTTCAAGTTCTGTGTTGTTATGACAACTGCCAACCCGGGGGTCCCCGGCCCACTGCTTATACAATTGATTTTGTGAGCAAGAGTTTATATTTATCTTTATTACCGTTCAAGTCAGTCAAAATAATTTTGAATCTTGATTCTGCCATCTGTTATATTAGCAATTCCTCCAGCTTTGTGTCATCTGAGACTTACTAAGCATGTCTCCTATTTCATCCAAGTCATTGATTAAAATGTTGAACAGGACAGGGCTTCCCTCAAGATTGACATTGATCCATTAATCAATATTCTTTGGGCATGGAGTCTCAACAAGCCATGAATCCAAATAACCCTTCCACCCATCTTATTCTGTTTTATCCATAGTCATTTATTTATTTGGTTTTAAATTGAGGAGGGGAGGGGAGCAAGCAAGGATGATTGGGGTATCACTTTCCTGCAGGGGAAGGAGGGGAGCTGGAAGGCACATCTATTAGGACGCATTCAGTTACGGGTAACAGAAACCCAACCCAAACTCTGATGTAAGCTAGAGCAAAATAAATAACAAAGAAAGAAAAATCTCTTAAATTTGTATTTATGAGTACACATAATTGAGCAGCTCAGGACTAGATGTGGCTTCAGGCAAATCTTTATCCAGGCCTCAAAGATGTGTGTAGGTCCCAGGCTCTCTCCCAGTTGTTGGCCATGCTTTCTTATACTGCCCCTTTCTTGGGCACACTGTCCCCTCGAAGCCCCAGGGAGCCTGCCAAGAGTGTTGGGGACTGTTTTCTTGCTTATAACATGGAGAAGAGAGGGTCTGTGGCTTAAAACCCTCAGCAAGAGTCATTAGGGTCACTCTGACCAGAATGCTGTGGTCACCGCCCATTCTTGAACCAACTATTGTGGCCAGGAGAGTGGGGGCACCGATGGGCTTACACCAGTCGGACCCCAAACCCGGGGTCGATGAAACTCATGTGACTGAGAACCTGGGAGGGTGACTTCCCAAAGGACGGTTAGGACGCTGTCCCAGGAGGGCATTAGAGGGAAGTTCAGCCCCCTGGTCTCAAATAAACCAGAAGGCAGGTCAAATGAAGGACTTGGAAACATCCAATGAGTGCCACCCTCTAAGAGGCAGAAGTCGAGATCCTCACTTTCAGGCAATGTAATCGCCAATTGAGAAAATAAGTTATGCCTGTGAAACAATAGCTCGCTTCCAAACAAAACCCTCTGGGGAAATAGAAGACAGTAAATAATCAAGCCTAGATGTTTGGTGTCACTTAGAGAGCTCCGAGGCTCTAGAATTCTGTCCCACCAGCCACAACCCATAGTCATGCCTGATTGTAACCTGCCGGGAGGACACAGTGTTTCCATTCGAAGGTCCTCATGCACAAACCCCTCACCTCGGCATGGCCTTAACCTGGCCGTGGCCTCAAGGAGGGTGATGCTGTCTCACCAAACCCGGGCCTCCTTCAATCCCCCAGTCTAGGATTGGGGCTTCTTCCCCAGACGACCACCTCCCGTGGGGCTATGTAGAATGTCACAAGCACTGAGACCCCGTGGGCAAACAAACAGATCATTGCAGGCAAAGTTTTTCGAACTTTAGTGTATATGAAACCATGTGGGAAGATTGTTTAGAATATACAGTCTAAATAATATGGAATTCCAGGGCCCTGACCCCAGGAGTTATGATTTCATAAGTCTGGGCTGGGGCCCAGGAGCCACATTTCTAGTGAACAGTCCCAGGGACTCTGATGCAGGTGGTCCCTGGTTCCACTCCGAGAAGACAGCCTTAGACTCTCAGGGCCCAGACCCCTCTTCCAAGAAAACACAAGATCCAAAGCCCTGCCCCAGCCATGCAAGCCCCCAAGGTCATTTTCTCTCTCTAGGTAATAGTTGGGACAGTCTCTGAGAAATGGGAATATCTAGAAGTTGTCTTTTTTAAAAAAAAATACATTTAGCTACAGCCAATTAAGCCCACCGTGCGTGCTTCTTTCCTCTTGGGCCCAACGTGCAACGGCTGCAAACAGCAGCCCCCTTGGTAGTGTACGCAGCCTGTTGCTTCTGTGGGTTGCTCTAAGGGACCCTGGAGACAGCCCTTTCCAATGTATTCTCATGTCTCTGGCCTTGGACTGTCCACACTGGAGAAAAAATTTAAATAAATAAATGTGGTGATCACAATAGCCTTGCTGGCTCGCACAGGGTACTCGCTCAGTGGATATTTGTATGTTTTCTTTTCTTTCTTTCCTTCTTCTTTCATTTCATTTCATTTCCTTTTTTCTTTCTTTCTTTTCTTTTTTTGTTACTATAATCAGAGCTCTGTTAATATGGGCCATCTGTCAGGACATGGAAATGCAGATTAGATGTTCACACATTAGATATTTTCCTAAAAATATTCCTGAAAATTTGCATGTAAAGTATGACTTGTTATCATTTTCCTGCTGGTTTCCATTCAACAAATATTTCTTGAGTGCCAGTTAATGCCAGACTCCGGGGCTCCGTAGACCCTACGCACAAGGATGCTCTGGTCCAGCTGTTCCGTGACATCCCATAGAGCGTCCCATGCTTCATTAGATGCCTTCCCTCGTATTTGTCAATGAGACTGCTGCGTTTTTGCTCGCGAGTTTCTGCTCCCAGAGCCATTTCCCTTTACAGCAGTGCCCTGTGAGGCTGTCGGGAGCTGTGTCCCTCCCCCAGGAGAAGGAGTGGCTGTGGGCACTGCACGTGAGGACTCTTCTGTGGACGGTGCCGGACATCTGAGCCCAGGTGGGCTCCGGGAGTAGTAAACCGCGGAGTCAGTAAGACCCCGTAGCTCCCAACTGCAGCGGGCAGGGCTGCCTCCCCGTGTGGCCTCATGCAGGGGCTCCCGCCTGTCACCGGGACCCAGCCTGTTCTCTCTCCCCGTCTCTCCACTCCGGTGGCTCCGGGCACACTCCGTTCGCAGGCAGGATCTCCCCGAGTGGTCTCACGACAGCTGTGTTACTAGTGCTCGAACAGTCTGAACTCAGTGAGGTACAAATAGGAAACAGTCTGGTGTTTTCTCCAATTATTTCCTTTAGATGAGCCATCGTGGCTCTCCTTTCCCTTCCCTCGACGGCACCCAGACAGATCTCAAAGGTTCGGTTTTAGGCATTGAAAAGTCCAGACCAGTCTGGCCTGGTCTGGATAAAAACTTCAGTCTTAGATGCAATTCAACACTCTCCTGTCCCCTTAGCTCAGGCTGTGGGTGGCCTGAGGAAGCAGCCCTGGGGAGGGTGGTCTGTGCCTCCCCTCTCCTCCCCTTCTCCTGCGGGGCCCCCTCCTCTAGGGATTGGGGCCTGCGAACAGATCCCCAAATCCCTCCTTCCCGGGGCTGCTCTCAGCGCCTTCCCCGAGGTGGCCCCGGATGTGGAGCAGATGCAGGAGACATTCAGAGGGGAGGGATGTCCCTGCTCCACAATTTCCTGACAGGGCGATGGGCCCCAGCTCTGGCCACCGGCTCCTGCCCACGGCTGCTTGGTGGGGAACCAGCAGGTTCCTGGCAAGGTGGCTCAAGCTGTGATGCCTTCCGCGGTGTCCACAGGGAACACACATCTTGGCTGCACCAGGGGTGATTGTGCCTTCGGCCCTGCCATCTCTCTCCAATTACTTTTCCTTTGCTCAAATAGGCAAAGGGGGCAAATTGGCAATTCTGTTGCGTAAGCAGACAACCAAGCAGAATGAAATGCCAGGCTGAGGCAGCCGTCCCCATAGCAATGAGTGGTCCTTTGGGGACCCCCTTCCTTGGCTTGGGATGGGGTGGCTTGGGAAACACTTCCCTAGGCCAATGACAGCTTGCTCTGACAAGGTTTCCTTAAATCCCTCTAATGTCTATGCGAGCTGAGGATGGGGGTACTGGAGAGCAAGTTCAAGTCCAGCATGAAGAAGCAAGAATCTCTTCCCTGGAAGTCTCAGCAAAAGTCTCACTGCATTTTAGTGACAGCACCCACCCCTCAACCACTCACTGGGCTCAGGGGAATATGATGCACTGACTGGCTTAGTGCTGGGTCTCTTGCTCTATCCTGGAGTTGTTGTCCTGGGGGCGCTTCACGTGAACCACTCAGACCTTGAATGAAAGTGGGGTACATGGCTTCTGAGTGGCCAGAAAACAGTTGTCCCCCCATGTACATAGAGTCTGTGGTCCCTAGACTAGAAGCTCCCACTTTCCAATTTCTTGTTATGTGATCATGCTCACCTTCCCTCTGAACTTTTACAAACAAGCTTTCCAAAATCAAAGATGCACATCCAACAGTGCCCAGAACTGTCTCATAAATGGTGTGGCCACTCCATACCAAGTGTCCTGTGATTTCCGCAGGGCCCGTCTACCCAGGTTGGCAGGTCCTTATTGCAGCTTCTACCATGCAAGGAGTGTAAATGTCAGGCCTGAAGGTCAGTGACTCGGATGCTCTACTTTCAACAGAATGAAAGTTCTGGCACGTGGAAGAATGCTGGGCATCATCTCTGCACACGTTT
>RJWJ010011257.1:0-44855 GCA_004363605.1 Indri indri
ACAAGATACTCAGTATCTCTATTTCAAATATTTTCCTTAGTACACCCATGGCTAATTGGCTAATGTTGATTAAGTCAACATTTTGTTTAACCGTAATAGCATTTAGTCTTAAAGATCTGTGTTGGTGGCTTTCATATGTTTTTTGCCCCCAAGGGAGACATAGTTAATAGGTAGTTTATCAGAAACTGTCAAGGGTGAGACCAACTTGCCCTTAAACTTGAATTACCAGAGATTGGTTTTTTTTGAGTAGTAGCAAATGATTAATTGATGGAAATCTAATATTTTGTAAAGTAATGATTTATTAAATTTTAAAAATCACTTTAGGTATTAGTATTTTATACTAGAGTTTGACATTTAACAATTTTATTTTTGAAGTGAATATATGGTACTCAGGTTAGCTGCGTAGCTTTATTTTCATATATGATGTGATAAGCTTTAGACCAAGATCACAATATAGGGATTAATTTTAAAAAGTGTTTGTAGCCTTGCTTTGATGTGCCCTGTGTGGTTCAAACTCTATAAAGATTAATTCTTGATATAGGTATATACTTTAGATTTGGAGTAGATTAGAGCAGCTATTAAAACTAAAATTTCATTAAAGCTTAGTAATTTTCAGGATCACCGATGGCAAAGTCATTAATTTTACGTTAGTAAACTCTCGTAAGTTTCAAGTATTTTATAGAAATCAGTTAACCTTAGATGACTGTAATCTGACATATTCAGTTTTAAGTAGTAGTCTCCTTTTTACTCCCTCCCTTTGTCAATGGAGGGTGGTGGGCACACATATCTGTTTATTCCACTAGAATTAAAAAAAAGATAACTGACAAGTAGAATGACTCTGGTTTATATTTAATATATTTTCAAATGACAACTGGCACTAAAGAGGATGAAATTTGAATAATGCAAAATAATATTTAGTAGCACACTACATATTTTTAACCAATGGCATTTTGGAATATTCTCATTTTTTTAATTCTTTTTTTTTTTTTTAGAGAAGGAAGTAATTTACTTTATAAGGATAAATTAGACTTCTATAATAAATATGGGAGAGTATAGAGCAAAGAATATGTATGTACACAGAGTCCAGAAAGATAAGCAGCTCAGTTGCTATTGTTGGAGTATAGATTAGACACTACAGGCTAAAGGCAAACCTAAATTGTCTTTTAATTAGAGTGGGAAGAAGAGACATAGGCAGATTCAGAGTTTGGTACGCTGAACACACGAATAAAAATCCCTCTTTACTAATGTTTTAATTGTGCTCAGTGCAGATCGCAAGTAACTCTTTTCACTTCTTTTAAGGGTCACTCAACAGCTGGGTTTGAATTATGGGCAATTTCCTCATTTGATCTTTCATAAGGAATTTCAGTATTTATCATAAATACCATTTAGGCTATTGGAAATTCTAGTGGAAACATACGAAGTTTGTAATAGGAGTTACAATGATCATAATGGCTTTTAATAAAAGCATATTCACAGTTAGTAGACTAAAGGTTTATATATTCCAGTTGGTGTAAAGAAAGTAATGCATGAAACTTGTTGGTCAGAGCAATTCGATTGCTTTTGTAAATAGCCAGCCTTAGCAAACTAGCTATTCTAGACACAATAGAGGTTTTAAAGTTTTCATGTAAGAAAGATTTTTTCCCCCTGTGAGTTTCTTCCACCTTTTCTAATGTCGAAACATAGTTCTGAGGAGGAATTAATAAGTTATGTCTTAGATATATATTATAGCACATTTGGAAACTGTAATAATTCAGGCAGTTGAAATCAGTGGAGCCTTACTGTTGCATTATCTTAATGTCCATGCCATGAACTAAGGGGTCATTTTATAGGTAAACTCAACATTAAGACAAGCTTAGTATTTCCTTGTAACTAAACAACCTCAGGTAGGTTGGTATTCCACATTATCTTGCACTCCTTTTAATCGACCCGCCAAAGGAGTGCTGCGTGGCTTGCTCAGTATGTTGCTATGATATGATTCCCTTGCCACTGTATTAATAAAATGCACCCTTTTGATTAGTAATCTTAAATATTAATACTTTAAAAAGAATAAAATTAGGTCAAATTTGTGGATTTCTTTCTGTTAATTCTCCAATAAAATTGACCATTTACAAAAATCCTTTAATGTAGTTTTAATTAAAATAAAAATTTAATGACTAGAAAGCGAGAAAGCATTATTTTCTAATCATGTAATGCTCCTTACATTTCATTTACTGAAAAGTTTCATAAGTATTTTTAACTTAGCATTGTTATGACATGGATATTCATGTAATTGTGGGGTAATTATAGCAATTATTTTTAGTGGAAACACATAAAGTTTGCATCAGGAGCTACCATTGAATAGAGTTAATTTCAGTGGGAATACAGAGATTGTAATAGAAGTTACAAAAATGATAATGGCTTTTAACAAAATCATATTCATAGTAAGTTAAAGGCTTATATATTCCATTTGGTGTAATTAAAGTCAGTATATTCATAAGTTTTAAAATACATGAAGATTTTGTTAGTAAACAAAAGCATTTAAAAAATGTAGCTCTACTTTTAATAAAGAGATTTTGATATTTATAAGCTGTGAAATCATAGATGGGCAGGTTTCTGGAAAATGTTGTAATTTGCCCTCTAGAACTTCTCATATTTATTTTGTTAGAAAAAAAGTTTAAATATGTGGTCATCTTTTTTTTTTTTTTTTTGGGAAAAAGTCTTATAAGAATTCATCATAATATTAAGATTATATCTTTAGTTTGATTTATTCTACCGCTTTTTTTTGTCATTTAAAAAATATTCTTTCTCAATTTTCTTTTGTTAAAGAAACAAATGCCAGGAGAGCTGTAGACAGAGGATATGTCCAAGTGCTTTTAACAATTTATGTAGATTGGCACCGCCATGATAATCGGCATAGAAACATGCTCATTCGAAAAGGAATTTTACAGAGTTTAAAAAGCGTTACAAACATCAAGTTGGGAAGAAAAGCATTTACTGATGCCAATGGGATGAAAATTCTGTATAACACTTCTCAAGTGAGTTATTTTCTTCTTATTCTAATTATGTACTAATGATTTGATTTGGTTCTTAAGAAAACTGAATTAGTGTATAAATAGGAAAGTATCATATGATAAATACGTTTTTTGAAAAATCTTGAAACCAAAAGCACAATAATTTCTCACATGTGGCCTCAGACAGAATTTGAGAAAATGGTCAGTGCACATCTCTGTAACATGAAATTTTACTTTTTCTCAAAGGTAAAAGGAAGATGTATAAATCTATCCCCTGAGCAGGAAAGGATTCCATACAGTTATGTTTTCTAGGATGTGTAGTTGGCTGTACTCAGTTTTGCGTGCCCCTTGCATAAGTTACCTATGGATCCTTTACAGCTGGTAGTGCAGTTCTGTTGTCTTGGTTGTGTCCTCTTGGTCTTACGTGACAAACTTATCTCTTTCTACATGATAATAATTAAGAAACTTTTTTGAACAGAGATGGTACAAAAATGAAACCTGGACCTGGGAATGTTAGTTCTGCCAGCCCATCTTAAGTGTAAACATTCTTGACAGTATATTCAGCAAGATCCTTTCTAGTATCTGTAGAAGACCATCAGCCATGGGGAATGGGAATGCTGTGATGCAAACCTTTTGTTTTTAGAAAGCTATAATTATTAGAAATCTGTCTTTTTGAAAATACCATCCAGTTATTTTGGTTGTGTCCTCTTGGTCTACCTGACAAACCTTAATCTCTTTCTACGTGATAATAAGTGAGACATCAGAACACACATTTAATTGTTTACCCGTAGTTTTTTCTTTCCTAGGTCAATCATATGCACTTGTTTTTTGCTATTCCTAGTATAGACAGCAATGGATATTTGATACATGAAGAAGAGTTAGGTGACTTTGTTTATGCCCCTTAACATTTCTGAGCCTTAATTTCTTTCTTTTTTGACAGGTCATATGTGAAAATGTGTATTAAAAATTTTACAGTGTATTATGTGCCATCTAAATGTCAGTTGTTACTAATAATAATATTGTTATATGATAGTTTCAAACCCCCTATCCCTCAGCCCTTCTTTTTTTCTTTCTTTCTTTCTTTTTTTTTTTTTTTGGTGCAGCCCTTCTCAAGGTTAGATACCAGGGTAGCAGATCAAACTCTTGAAACTTTAAATTGTGATATTCATGCTATTCTTTTGTAAGTTGAATAGCCAACTTGTGAGAGGTGCCTTTGCGTGAAAACCGATACAGTTCTGAGAAAGGCTTGATCAGATGCATGTTCCTTTTTATTTCTTGCACCTTTTAAAATTTCTTTCTTAATTTTTTTTCCCTAAAATTTAAGGAAATTTAATTTCTTTTTTGTTTTATGCCTTAGGGTTGCTAAATGTCCCCTAAATCACTCCAAAGATGATACTGATTTCCGCTTAAACTATTTAATGAAAAATCCTGATCAGTTTGCCACATGAGGTTCTTATTTACAAATAGACATTTCTGAAAAATATAGCTATTATGTAATTATCTTATGTTGAAATATTGGTTATTGTGATGTTTGTTTCTAGAAAATTATTGGTGTATTACTTTCTGAAGTATTGTAAAATTGGCTCAGTTATTCACCAAAGACACATTCTTTTTTTTTCCTTTTTCTTAAAAAATAGGAATGTTTGGCAGTCAGAACTCTTGACCCTCTTGTCAACACCTCCAGTCTAATAATGAGGAAGTGTTTTCCAAAAAATCGCCTGCCACTCCCAACAATTAAAAGTTGTTTCCATTTCCAGTTGCCGGTTATTCCTGTGACTGGCCCTGTGGCTCAGCTCTACAGTTTACCTCCCGAAGGTAGGACAACAGGGTCACTGCTGGCTTTCTTTAGTTCTTAGAATTATGCGACTTTGTCAACCTTTTCACTGTGTTCAATTCCTCAGGGAAAGAAGGCCTTAATGAACACAATAAACTTTTATATTTTATTTTAGTTAATAAGTATTTCTTTAAATATAACAAATTAGAGTCTAGTAATTGTTTCCCAGTTATTTCCCAGTGTGGGATGTGTTGTATATATGTAAATGTGAATTGTGAAATAATTAATTAAGTTTCACATAGGAACATTATTTGATAGTTTATAGACATTTTCATAGTATAAGAATGTAAACATTAAATGTTTAGGTAATTATGTTTGGTTTTACATTTGTACTTTTTTTAGCGAATTTTTTTCTTAAGTTAAAAACTAAAGGACACGGGGAGCACTAAGCGGGGGAAGGGCATGCCTTTAACCCGCACTTGGGTGAGGCAAAGACATAAAGTGTAACTGTAGTGTTTGTACCCTCACAATACCCTGGAATAAAAAAAAAAAAAAAACCTAATCATCAAAATTGTTATAGTTTTCTGCTTAATGACTTACCTGCACAAAAATATGAAATTATCAGAGGTAGGCTGTCATTTTCTATATAATACCATAGGTACGAAGGAAAGGAAGTAAGAGTTTAAACTTCTTTAGGTGGTAAAAAAGAATTTTTTTGATATGATCTAATAAAGTGGAAAAGAAAAAGTAGTCTAGGCAATTAATAGAATTTCTATAGTGTTTTCTTATCAGTTGATTACTTTTTTGAAAAAATAAGATTATTTATATATAAGAATACTTGAAATAAGTGTTTGAAAAGAATTTTCAAGTAATTATAATTAGTTTCATTATCCTTAATATAGATTTATTAATGGTATATATCATAGGACATATTATTATGATTTTATTTTTATATATTTAAAAATATTTAATTATCAAAACGCAAGTTTAATCAATATAAAATATCAAAATAGAGTATTCAGACATCTCCTTTAAAATGTCTGAAAGTCTAAGACTAAGTCGAGGACTTATAAGTAAGATAGCTAAGTAAAAATAATGGTCTAATTCCTTCTTCCCATTCCATTTGGAATTATCAGCAGACCTTAAAAATAGGGGACAGTCTGTAACATATCTGAAAACTAGGTAAGAGGGGCATCCTCTGGAACAAGCATAGGACATGCAACCAATATGGTAGAGATAGGAGTAGATTCAGGAAGAGCATCAAGTCTCTGCTCCCCCTTCTATGAAATGCAGTATCTTTGGCTCCAAGTTGAGGTGCCACTAGCGCCTCATTTGGAAGACAATCAGGGAGCAATTAGAATCCCTTTCTCTCCTATTTCTCAGCATAGGATTTGGGGGGGGGGGGCGGGTTTAAGTGGCAGTTCTAACTGGTAGAAAGCTGGTGAGGCTTGTCTGTGATGTCACAGACGGTAACACCAGGAAGGACGTAGGATATATCCCATAGTGTTCTTTATTTAGTGTCTGGATTGATGGATAGAGAAAGCTGATCTCTAGTGCAGTGAATTCACCAAACGTGGGAAGAAATGACAGAGGTGATGTTTCTGCCTGCTTCTCAGACTGATGAATCACTGAACTGGAAATGCAGATTTACATTGGCTAACTAGCCTTCACGAGTAAGATGTGAGACGAGGCTTCTAATAGCAACTCTATAGGCCCAAGAAAATTACCTTCATTCTCTTTTCCATCTTTTCCCATGTCAGGCTTCGTTATATCACAATCTTTATTATTTTTTGTCTTTCTCAGCTAGAATGTTAGGTCCATGAGGATAGGTCTGAGCTGAGTTTTACTTACAACCTTTCTGACACCAAATATGTGCCTTTTTTTTTTTTCCCACATCAACTAATTTCCAATTCTTCGGATACCAGCTGGGTGTTCTACAATTCAGTTCAGTTCTGACACCAACTACCTGGAGTTAGTGAAGACCCCGCAGGTTAAGAGTTCAGTCCCACAGAACTGTCCCCACTTCAGACACCAATTACAAGTCCATGCCACCTGTATTTCTGACTGACTGGCTGTAAAGTTGGTGGGTTGGGTTGCCATAAGCCCCTCCTCAGGGTTGAGAATTTGTTAAAATGACTCACAGAACTCAGGGACACTTTTTACTTGCATTTACTGGTTTATTATAAAGGCTATAACTCAGGAATAGCCAAATGGAAGAGATGCATAGGGCCAGGTGTGAGAGAAGGGGCGTGGAGCTTTCACGCCCTCTCCAGGCATGCCGCCCTCCATCACCTTGATGTGTTCACCAACCTAGAAGCTCTTTGAGCCCCATCATTTAGAGCTTTTATGGAGGCTCCGTTACATAGGCATGATCAGTTAAATTAGCTATTTTTTATCAAATCAATCTCCAACCCCTCTCTCCTTCTCAGAGGTTGAGGAATGGGGCTGAAGTTCCAACCCTCTAATCATGACCAGCCTCCATCCTGAAGCCATCAAGGGGCCCACCAAAGAGTCACCTCATTAGAACAAAAGATGCTCCTATCACCTAGGAAATTTCAAGGGATTTAGGAGCTGTGTGCCAGGAACCAGGGACGAAGATCAAATATATATTTATCACGAAAGGACTGTTGTTTTTTTCTTCATTTTGTCTTCAGCATCTGTTTGATTACATTGGACATAAGTATGCATTTAATATTTGTTGAAGGAATAAATTGAGCTGGCTTCTCTTGAATGTTAAATGCCAGAACATAGTAAAGCAGCATCTATGGAGATTTGAAGGAAAGGAGTTCTGACTTAAGTTTCTGAACCCTTATTAGTTGCAATCGTATGTGAAGGTGACATATCCTTAGGTGTGCAAGGGTACAGAATTATATTACCCAGGTACCCTTTCTGAAGTAGTTGTGTGAAATATTACTCCAGCCAGTCAAGTAATGAATTAAAGATGTCAAGAGCGCAGAAGACACAGAAGAGTGTTTATATTAAACATTGTAACTTGTTAACTATATAATACTAAATAATTGCTGTACTATTAATAGGAAACATAATGAATTCTTGGCAAAAGATACATAATATATAGCTATCATAAACTGGGTCTTTTACATAAATAAACTAAAATTTATATTGATAGATTTCCTAATATTACACTAGTCTTACATTTCTAAAATGAAAATTACAGAAAATGTGGTCAAAAAATATATTTTCCACTGTAAAAGTAACATGTAGAACAGAAATCTTTAGATTGGAGTCCATAGAACCATAGGAATACATGGATGGGCTTCAGAGACTATGAGCACTTTGAAATTCTGTGTGAAATTCTGTGTGCTTTTCTTTTCTTTGGAAAAAATTTTTCAAGGGGTACATCACTACCCTGTAAAAGCAAGGACAATCAAAGATGCACAAAACCCTGAAAGGGCTAAATATACCAAGCAAGAACAAGCAAATCAGTTTCAGTAATAAGAAATCTAAATGGGTAAAGATACTCCTATTAAAAGAAACAAACTATCAGATTGGGTTAAAAACCAAAATATCACCAGCTGATACATACTGCAGACTTACAACAGCAGGGTGGAAAGCTTGGAAGAAAACAGATTGGCAAATGTATAGCTGTTATCCCTAGCCCAAAAGAGGTGGGGAAGACAGGATTACTATTACACAAAATATAAATAAAGAACAAAAAAAGTTTAAAATAGTACAGCAAAGATTATTTTATACAAGCTAGGTAACACATGTGCCAAATAATAGCACAAATAAAGATAGAAGTATAATCATTTGAATAATGAGAAATTGATAGAAGCAGTGTTAGTGGGTAATTTTAATATACTTCTAAATTCTAGGCAAATTAAATGGAAGAGGTTAAATCAATCTAAGTGAATGCTAAAGATAACTCTTTCTAATACATTTTAATATACAGTTGATCCTTGAGCAATGTGGGGATTATGGATGCCAACTCTCCATGTGGTCAAAAATTTGCATGTAACTTTTAACTCCCCCCAAACTTAATTACTAATAGCTTACTGTTAACAGGAAGCCCTACCAATAACATAAACAATTAACATATATTTTGTATTTATGTGCATCATATGCTATATTCTCGTAATAAAGTAAGCTAGAGAAAAGAAAATGTTATGAAGAAAATTATAAGGAAGAGAAAATAAATTTACTATTCATTGAGTGGAAGAGATCATCATAAGGGTCTTCATCCTTGTCATCTTCATGTTGAGTAGGCTGAGGAGGAGGAAGAGGAAGGATTGGTTTTGCTCTCTCAGGATGGCAGAAGTGGAAGAAAATCCCCGTACAGGCAGACCTGTGCAGTTCAAACACATCTTGTTCTAGGGCCAACTGTGTGGTTGAAATGGCCAATATTCGAGGAAATTATAAATAACTAAAATTTACTTAAATAGTAAAATATCTGAAATTGAATATGCAATCAAGTTTCTTCAATGAAGACACCAAGTGCTGATGGTGTCATAGGTTAGTTCTCTCATCTTTCAAGAAATTTTCCTATGCTTTATTTTCCAGAGCATAGAAAAAAAGGAAAGTTTAGAAGCTAGCATGATGCCAAAAACAAAACCTGGTAAGAATAATCTGAAACAACCTACAGATCAGTGTCACTCATAAAGGTAAATGTAAAAATACTAAAATACCAGCAAATTGAATTGAGCAGTATTTTTTTGTATAGGACATTTTGACCAAGTAAGGATTATGTTTAAGACAGTAAGTTCACTGTAATATTAAGATTTAATTAGTAAAATTTATTAGCAATAGGTCAAAGGAAGAAAACCAAGTGATGATCTCAGTAAATGACATGAAGAGAGTTCATAAAAATCTTATCAGTTCTAGATAAAATTTCTTAGGGAAGCCAGGAATCTTTCTTGAACAAGCTGAGTGAATATTATGTAATTCAGTTCAATGGCCAACATCACAAATGGTAATGAAATGTTAGAGGATGCCTCTCTCAACCATTGTTATTTAATATCATTTTGAAAACTCTAGCTAAATTAGAAAGGCAGGGATAAAAAGGTCTTACCTATTAAAAGAGTGAGATAAATGTATCAGTGTCTGTGGAGGATATTACTGTCTACATAGAAAATCCAGGCAAATCAATTGTAAAACATGGCTTAGAGAAAAAAGTTCAATAATGTACTTATAAGAAAGATAAATAAAATTCAGTAGCTTTCACACACACACACACATACACACACACACACACACACACACACTAACTCACTCTCTCTGTCTCTCTCACACACACACACACACACACACACACACACACACCCCACCCACACCAATAAAAACCAGTTAGGAAACATAAAAGGAAAATAGATCAGATTTACAGGAACAATAGCAACAACAAAATAAACCCCTTGGAATATATTCTGCAAATCCTTACAGAAAGTGCTGACTCATTCCTTTTGATGATTACATCATACAGATGTATGATTTATCTAACTACTTTCCTATATTTATAAGTTGTTTCCTATATTTCTGTTTTTACTATAAATGAGCCAAGGGCATTTTGAAAACTAAGAATTTTAGTTCACATTCTCTGGTTTTAATTGTATGATTAAGCTGTAATAATATTATTAATTATTGGTGATGGTATAAGAATAGATCTTTGGAATAGAAAAGAAAGTCTCAGACACTCTAAGCTATATGGCGTTTCACATCTGGAGTATAAACCCACAGGAAAATATCATATAAAGGAAAATATTTGGAAGATTTGACTAAAAATTAAAAACATTTTCTTTCTGACTCTGAACTGTGTTTTCCCCTCTCACTATCCAAGCAGTCTTTTGTTTGCAATAGGCTTTTCTGAATTCAATCCCTTTCTTTTTTTCTAGGAGTTCTTTTTTATTCCTTTTATTTTTCTAAATGTCAGTTCTTTCCCTGTTTATTTGTGACTGACTGCTGTTAGGGCACAGGTAGGCATAAGTAGACCCAGGTTACTATATGCAATATGAATATATTTTGCATTTCCAAAAAGAATTTGAGGCAATTTGGTACCTGTATTAGTTAGGATAGCCTAAGCATAGTCACTCAAACAACAATAGTAATAAACATTTTTATAATACGTACTCTTTGCCTGGTACTTTACATATATTAACTCCTTTAATGTTCACAAGAATACTATGAGTAGGTATCTCCATTATATAGAGGAGGAAACTAAGACACAAAGCAGTTATGTAACTTGCTCAAGGTCAAATAGCTAGTAAGTGTGGGAGCCAGGATTTGAATTCAGGTATTCTGTCTCCAGAGCCCCTTTGCTATACTGCCACAAGGTAGTTTTTTTCCTCACATATCTGTCTAGAAGATAGACAGGTGGTCCTGGGCAGCAGACCTCTGTTCCAGGTCATCAAAGGAAAGAGGTTCTCTTTATTTTGTTTTTAATCATCTTCTATGGTGATTTCCTTGTGTGCATATGGAAAATGAGAAAGAAAATGGAGGAGAGGGCAGTTTTCTTTTTAAAGAACATGACTTGGGATTTGTATTCATCACTTTCCTGCTTATATCTTTGGCCAAAATTTGGTCATACATGTGGCTGTGACTACTGTAAGGGAGGCTGATATCCCTATAGCTAAAACTCAGGGGTTCAATTACTAAAACGAAGGAAAGGAAAACAGATACTAGGGGTACAGTTAATAATCTTTTCTATAAGTCACATTGGAAGTGGAAGTCAAAAAGAGTTTGAAAAAATATCTTTTAAAAATATTTTCTACTTTGCTTAAAAGCACTTGTTACATGAGAAGCCTCAAAGTACTCTTCTACTCTTCCTCCCTTGTCTCCCCCTAGATCTGTCCCATGTCCTTTTACATCCTACTCCCTGAGTTTTTCTTTAATGTGTATTCTTTCCTCTCTTGTTACTACTGTATTGGTCCAGGCAGTTACTGGTTTCTTTCCTATTAATTAGTCTCCCTCCACTCATACTCTTCCTCTCTCATGCCTGCCAGAGTGATCTTTTGAAAATGCAAGTCGAATTAAGCCATTCTTCTCTTGAAAATTCTCAGTGCTTATCTTCTGTAGGTTGAAAGTCTAAACTATTCAGCTTACTATATTATATCCTTTATTTTCTCATCTTAGTTGCCTTTCAGTACTTTCCTAAGCATATTATGCATACTAGTCATACTTACTATTTTCAAAGGTGTTATCTTTCTTATTTTAGAATTATTACTTTCTCTTCTTAAAAGTCATACTCACCTATGCTTATATTTACATAGAAATCCGTTACACTTTCTTCAAGATATTGCTTAAATACCACCTGTGAAGTGGTGAGCTGTCAACCCCTTTGCCCCAAGTGGTTCGCAGTTAGTTATTGTATCCCTGGTTTTCCCATAGTACTTTGTAGTTTATGCTTTCATTAGTGTTTATCTTCTGTATTAAAATTACTTGTTTACTTCTTTCTGCTCTTCAACCTGATGGACTCCCTGATGGCAGGGACCATATTTACACATCTTAAAAAGAAAAAATTCCCAGCACACCAGCACAGTGTATGGCACATAGTCATTGAAACAATGGGAGGAGAATTTTTAAGGGATGAAGTGAATCATTGAAATTTATCATAAGTAGGAAACAGATTGTTTCATTAAGGCTGTTGCAACGTAAGACAGTATTAATTTTTTAAAACCGAGAACATTAGTAAAAAACTCATTCATTTTTACAGTGCTTTCCAAATTTTATAGCACTTTCACATATTATCTCAAAGGTTTTTTAACAGCCAGGATAGCATTAGGACATTTTTAATAAGAAATCTTGTTTACCTTTTCTTTGGTAATTGAAATACTTTATATATACATATATATATATATATATATATATACACATAAAACATTCTACCTTTGGACGTGCATGTCATGGAATGCTTACCTCTGACCTACTTATAGCACATTTTGTATCATAGTGGATGACGTAGTAGATGAAAGTGATGACAACGATGATATTGATTTAGAAGCTGAAAATGAAACCGAGAATGAAGATGACTTAGATCAAAATTTTAAGGTTAGTATAAATTTCTGTCGTTAGTCAACTTTATAAATTTACAGCTGTAAAATAATGATTGAGTAAATAAATATATACAATGGTAGATTAATTATCCACATCTTTTTTTTTTTTTTTTTTTACCATGGATGACTGCAGTTAAAAGGGCAGATAATGTTGCTTTAAATCTGTTGGTTTTTTTTTTTTTTTTTTAAAAGACAGCGTCTTGCTCTGTCACCCCAGCTAGAGTGCAGTGGTGTGATCGTAGCTCACTGCAACCTCAAATTCTTGGGCTCAAGCGATCTCTTGCCTTAGCCTCCTCAGTAGCTGGGACTACAGTTGTGCGCCACCATGCCTGGCTAATTTTTTTTTTTTCTACTTTCAGTAGAGATGGGGTCTTGCTCTTGCTGAGGCTGGTCTTGAACTCCTGACCTTAAGCGATCCTCCTACCTGGGCCTCCCAGAGTGCTAGAATTACTAGTGTGAGCCACTGTGCCCCTCCTTACCCTTTAATATGAGCAACATGATGGAAGTTTAGGGAGATTGAGGAGAGCATACTTTAGTCTTGATCTTGACAGAGGTTTTTCTGTCTTCAGGAGCCCATCTCTAATTACATGTAATTAATAACATGGAACATTTTAAATCTAATGTATTCTGTAATTTTTTTTGTTTTAAGTGCTAACGTGCTATTTTTTAAATTTCAGAATGATGATATTGAAACAGATATTAACAAACTAAAACCCCAGCAAGAACCAGGACGAACAATAGAAGAACTAAAAATGTATGAACACCTTTTCCCTGAGCTTATTGATGATTTTCAGGTATATATATAGAAAATTCTGCGTCTTAACAGATTTTAATAAAAAGTTCTTTTTTTTCCTCCCTTTGGCCTATAATCACTTTTAATTTGCTTTTCATTTCTAAAAAGTGAAACTAGCATTGCTTTCCTGAGTGACATTGGATAATTATGTCAACATTCTGAGCTGCAGTTGCTTATAACCTCAGTAAATGAGGAGAGATGGACTAACTTTAATTTTTTGTCACATTTTTCATCATTTTTAATTCACATACATTTTTTACTCTTTTTTTTATATTCTTTAAAATGACATTTCAAAATCTTGTCACAGTCTTCCTTGTATCAGTTGTGTTCAACTAAGGGGGAGGTGAGAACAAAAAAAGTACTGAGTTAAAAATATAGTCTCAAGAGCAAAGTTGATTCATAGGAAGAGTGACTTCTTATTAACATTTCTTATCCTCACTTACTTGCCAGAATATAATATAGTCAGCCTGGATTAATTACACAGCAAGCAAAGTTGACTGAATTGTTGTCAATTAGTAGATCTAGATTCTTATTTTTAGCCTGTTGCTGACTTTTGGTGGGTCCTTGGATAAGTCTTTGAAACTGCTTAGGATCTTAAAGTGTACTAGATCGTCTCTCAGATTTGTTTAGTGCTCACTGCAAACCCACATTCCATTTACTTAATTTATGGTTGCTTAAATAAAAAGACTTTAATGTGAGGTTATAGGTGAGAAATAAAAAAGAGAAATCATTGCCAGCTAATTTATACATTTCACAGTTCTAGTTACTCAGTTATTCAGGTTTCTCTTTGGGAACTTAAGAGCCTTGGATGGAGTAGAAGATGCAGCAACCTCACCCCCACCTCCCTTGCTTTTACCCAGGTGTCTTGGTGCTCCTTCTAGATTTGAGGTACATTGGAAGGCACTTTGAAATCAGGGGTAATAGAAGGAGGGCAGGGATAAAGGAAAAAGTATTTGTCAAAAAAAAAAAAAAAAAAAAGAGAAAAGAAGAAGGAGGAAGGAAGAGGCATTTGGGAAAGAGTATAAGTTGATTTTCTTCCATTCAACCTATAGCAGTTACCCTGCTGCTCTTTTAACACATTTGTGCCTAGCCAAGAAACATTTGAAAATAAAACCCTAGAGATAACAAATACTGCTGAATCAAGGCAGAAAAATACTGTGGAAGGGATTTAGGGAGGGAATTGATTATTGTATGAATTCACTTGTTTTCTTCTCGTTTATGAGCGTGCGAGAAATACATATAGCAGCTTTTGCTCTTCTCCACAAGAGATACGTTCCAAGACCCCCCCAGTGGAAGCCTGAAACTGGATACTCCTGAGCCATATATATTCTGTGTTTCTTTGATCTGATAATTGAGATGGCTACTAAGTGACTAATGGGTAGGCAATGTAGACAGTGTGGATACACTGGACAAAGGGACAAATCATGTCCTGGGCAAGATGGGCATGTGACAATTTGAGATTTCATCACACTACTCAGAATGGCGCACAATTTAAAACTTATATTTATTTCTGGACCTTTTCATTTAATATTTCAGACTGTGGTTATCCAGTAGCTGAAACCGTGGAAAGCGAAATCTTGGATAAGGGGGGACAATTATAATGGGATTACAAATTGTAGTTTTGGTGTGGAAATAGAGAAAAATAATTTTATAATAGTTGTCAAGGCCAGGATTTTGATTCTCATATTTTCACAAGCAAGTTTTCTTTCTTTTAGTCTCCGATAAATTCTTCTTGCATGTCTATGTTTAGATTCCCTGTTTCCTAGTCATAGTTCATCACCCAGAATAGGCTAACCTTGATGGTTTCCTACACGGCACCTTATGAACTTATCCAGCTCTTTTTTTCATACATCTGTGGTAGCATGATATTTACCTTATGGACTTTGGTTATATTTTGTTTTTATTTCTTTTTTCTTCTTTTTAATTTGGTTTTAAATTTTTATTGAAGTTATCCATGGAAAAAGTTTAAACAGTCAAATAGTTTTACATCAGTAGTCCCCTTCCCACCCGCTAATTCTTGAAATCACTTTTAGCATGTTTTTGAAGTTAATCCTCATATCTCTAAATTTTATGTTTTAAGTGCCATCTCTTGATTTTTGTTGCTTTCTTTTTTTTTTCTTTTTTGTACATTGTCTTCTTAAGATAGGTATCCAGTAATTTTCAGCTTTTCTTCTTTCTGTGTGTGTGTGTGTGTGTGTGTGTGTGTGTGTGTGTGTGTGTATTTAGGCTATACATTACCCTTTAATTACTGTTTTAGCTGCATCTCATAAACGGTAATTTTGGTGTTTAATATTTTCATTATCATTTCATTGAAACTTAATTTCCATTATGTTTTTTTCTTTGATTCATTTTTTAATTTCAAAGTTGGCTTTTTAGTTTCTAATTTTTTGTATTTTTGATTGACTTATAGCATATCGTAGTGGGATAAGGACATATTTTTTATAATTATCCTTTGACATTTTTGGGGCTTGTTTTATTCGAATATGGTCAACTTTTGTTACTATTTCTTGTGTGCTTACAAAGAATTGTTCTGCAATTGGTAGGCACAGCTGTATATTTGCCTATTAGGACAAGATTATTAATTGTGTTGAGAAGTTAGTTCTTTTCTGTCCTTATGGATTTTTATTCTTAGTCTATCAATTACTGTGAAAAGTATGTTAAAAATTTCTCACTATGAAAAAATTTCTCACTGTGATTATGAATCTGTTTCTCTTTGCATGTGTGTCAGTTTTTGTTATATATTTTTTGAGACTTATTTATTGTGTGTACATGTAAATTGAATTTCATTCCTTTTTGAATTGAACTTTTTATTATTCTGAAGTTACTCTCTTTAAGACAAAAAGCATTTCTAAAAAATATAAATGTAGTTACATTAACTTCATTTATTAGCTTGGTATCTTCCTAAATCTTACTTTGAGCTTTTCAGTAACCTTAAATGTGTATCTTTTAAGCAGCATATAGTTGGATTTTTAAAAATCAAGTGAGTTTTGTCATTTAACTGGAACATTTAGATCGTTTACATATAATATGATTATTCCTATATTTGGGTTTATATTTATGAATCTTATTTTATATTTCCATTTATTTTATCTCTTTTTCTTGCCTTCATTTGGGTTAATTTTTTGTTATTCCACTTTTTCTCCTTTACTAGTTTGAAAGTTGTAGTCTTGTTATTTTTTATTTTGATCAACTTTTTCAGGTATAATTTACATAGAATAATCTACATCCATTTAAAGTGTAAGTTTGAGTATTGACGTATATGAAAAAATTCTAGTTACTCTTGTTATTCTAACGTATTTGTCAAAATCTGAAGTTAATTAGGACCTTTTTTTCTTCTTTCCTTCGGTGATAAAAGGAAACTGAGACTACTTTATTATCACTTCCTAAGTCACCTTATATGCATTTGATTTATGTCTTAACTCTAGGTTTTAAAAAACGCATATGATGTTACTGCTTTATTTTATTTTTAAAAAACCCATATGATGTTACTGCTTTATTTCATTACTTCTTTTTTCTTAGAACTTCTGTCTGGGATTATTTTCTTTTTGCTTGAAATATGTTATATTTAGTGATATATGGCATTCTCATGGCACTCTCTTTCTTTCACTGTGTGTCCGAAAGTGTCTTTATTTTGTAATCATTCTTAAAATTAATCTTTTTTCCTCTGGCTACTTTTAAAAAATAAATTTTATTGAGATGTAATTTACATGCAATAAATTTTACTTATATAAGCTCAACGAGTTTTTATAAATTTATGCACCTGTGTGACTACCTCCCCTGTCAAGATACAGAATTATTTCCATCCTCCCAGAAAGTATCCTTGGGCCTCTTTATAGTTCCCTCCTTTCCTGCTCATCCCCTGCCCAGGTAACTACTCTCTATCACTATGGTTAATTTTCTCTTTTCCAGAGCTTCTTGTAAATGGATCATATAGTATTTTTTTTTTTAACAGTGTCGATTGCATTTTATTGGGCCTGGGGCCTTTGCTCCTCTGCTAAGCAGATCTGGATTCTGTAGAATGCTTGTGTGATAAACCCAGGTTGAATAATGCCACACACCCACAAGTTGTTCTTTTTAATAGGTACCACATAGGTGAAGTAGAATAGTCCTGCTGGTTATGTAATCGATTCTGGTTATGTAATCAATGAAACTAATGCTTTGCCTAGGAGAGGCAAAGAACAACTCTGAGACCACAGGAACAACTGAAGCCACAGTGTCCAAACTAGGCCTGCCCTGTTCTTTCAAGTCAGAAATCCAAAGCTCAAAAATCCAAAGAGTTGGGAAGTCAATAGCTGCTCCACCTTAGCCATCTGGGAAACCTCTACTTACTCTTTGAGCCTTATCTCAGACAGAGGCTCCTCTGCAAGACTTCTCTGATTCCAAGTCTGTTAGGTTCTCTATTTTCAAATGCAATCAGTTTCTTCTGCAAACTCTTACTATAGAGCAATAATTATCACATTATGTGGTAACTGTTTACTTGTCTGACACCCCCATTAAACTAGGCAATCCCATAGGATAGAGGTATTCTATTTACTTTTTTATATCCCCAGTAGTAAGTATAATGCTTGGCTTCTTGTAGTAGTAGTCTGAATACGTTGTTATTGATTGAATGGATACATGAATAAACAAGTTGAATTGAGAGTACCAACAGTGACAACTTGAGAACTATTTTCAATGATTCCTTATTTTTCTTTTCTTTTTGTTTTAATTTTAGAATATTATGGGGTACAAACTTGATAGTTACATGAATTGCTTCTGTACAGTTTGAGTCAAAGTTATAAGTGTGCCCATCCACCAAGTAGTGTCTGTTGTACCTATTAAGTGTGAATTTACTCATCCCCTCTTCCCCATTCCCAGCTGCTTGTTTTCCATTGAGTTTTACTTACGTGCACATGAGTGTTGCTTGCTTAGTTCCAATTTAATAGTAAGTACATGTGGTGTTTGTTTTTCCATTCTTGTGTTACTTCACATAGAAGATGGTTTCTGGTTCCATCCAGGTTGTTACAAAAGATAGTATTCACCGTTTTTTTTCTTTTATGGCTGAATGGTACTCCATGAGATACATATACCACATTTTGTTAATCCACTCATGTATTGATGGACACTTGGGTTGATTCCATATCTTTGCAATTGTGAATTGTGCTGCAGTGAATATTCACATGCAAGTGTCTTTTTGATAAAATGACTTTTTTCCCTTTGGGTAAATACCCAATAGTACGATTGCTGCATCAAGCAATAGGTCTACTTTAGTCCTTTGAGGTATATCCATACTACTTTCCATAGAGATTGTACTAGTTTTCAGTCTCACCCACAGTGTATAAGTGTTCCTTTCTCTCAGCATTCATACCAGCATCTGTTGTTATGGGACTTTTTGATAGAAGCCATTCTCACTGGAGTTAGGTGATATCTCATTGTGGTTTTGATTTGCATTTCCCTGATGATTAGAGATGTTGAGCATTTTTTCTGTTTATTGGCCATTAGTCTATCTTTTGAAAGCTTCTGTTCATGTCTTTTGCCCACTTTTTAATTGTGTTGTTTGATTTCTTCTTGCTGATTTGCTTAAGTTCTTTGTAGATTGTGGTTATTAGCCCTTTATCAGATATATAATATGCAGATTTTTTTCCCATTCTGTACACTGTCTATTCACTGTATTTATTGTTTCCTTGGCTGTGCAGAAGCTTTTTAATTTGATCAGGTCCCATTTATTTATTTTTGTTGTTGCTGCGATTGGCTTTGGAGTTTTCTTCATAAATTCTTTGCCTAGGCCAGTGTCTAGAAAAGTTTTTCTGACCTCTTCTTCTAAAATTCTTATAGTTTTATGCCTTAGGTTTAAGACTGTTATCCATCTTGAATTAATTTTTGTGAGTGATGAGAGATGTGGATCCTGTTTCAGTTTTCTGCATGTGACTATCCAGTTTTCTCAGCACCATTTATTGAACAGGGATTCTTTTCTGCAGTGTATGTTTTTGTCTGCTTTGTCAAAGATCAGATGGCAAAATGAGGGTGGTTTTACATCTGGGTTCTCTGTTCTGATCCATTGATCTATGTCACTGTTTTTGTGCCAGTACCCTGCTGTTTTGGTTACTATAGCCTTGTGGTATAATTTGAAGTTTGGTAAAGTGATGCCTCCCCACTTGTTCTTTTTGCTTCAGGTTGCTTTGGCTATTCAGGGTCTTTTCTGGTTGTATACAAAGCATAGAATTATTTTTTATGGATCTGCGAAAAATGACATTGGTATTTTAATGGGGATTGCATTGAATCTGTAAATCACTTTGGGTAGTACAGACTTTTTGACAATGTTGATTCTGCTGATCCATGAGCATGATATGTTTTTCCATTTGTTTACATCCTTTGTGATTTCCTTTATCAGTGTTTCGTAGTTCTCCCTGTAGAAGTCTTTCACCTCCTTGGTTAAATATATTCCTAGGCATTTTAGTTTCTTTGTTGCTGTTATGGAAGATATTGAATCTTTGATTTGATTCTCAGGTTGACTGTTGTTGGTATTTGTGAATGCTCCTGATTCGGGTCCCCATTTGGATATCCTTGATTTCCTTCTCTTTGGTCTGGCTAGGACTTCTAGCACTATGTTGAATAGGAGTGGTGGTAGTGGGCAACCTTATCTGATTCCAGTTCTAAGTGGGAATGCTCTCAATTTTTCCCCATTCAGTATGATGTTGGTTGTGGGTTTGTCCTGTATGGCTCTTATAATTTTAAGGTATGTTCCATCTATGCCTATTTTGCTAAGAATTCTTATTATAAAAGGGTGCTGAGTTTTGTCAAATGCGTTTTCTTTGTCTGTTGAGAAGATCATATGGTCTTTGTTTTTGCTTCTATTTATATGGTAAATCACGTTTATAGATTTGTGTATGTTGAACCATCCTTGCATCTCTGGGATGAAGCCCACTTGGTCATGGTGGATTATTTTTTTGATGTGCAGCTGAATTCAGTTTGCTAGGATTTTATTGAGAATTTTTACATCTATATTCATAAGGGATATTGATCTGTGGTTTTCTTTTTTTGTTGTGTCCTTTCCTAGCTTCAGTATTAAGATGATACTAGCTTCGTAGAATGAGTTGTGGAGGATTCCTTCCTTCCTGATGTTATGAAATAATTTCTGCAGTATAGGTGCCAGTTCTTCTTTGTAGGTCTGGTAAAATTGAGTGTGAAACCATTTGTTATGGGACTTTTTTTTCGGGGAGATTTTTTTTATTGCTGCTTCAATTTCAATACATGATGTTGGTCTGTTCAGGAGCTATGTTTCTTCCTGATTGAGCCTGGGGAAGGTTGTGTGTTTCCAAAAATTTGTACATTTCCTCAACATTAAGTTTATGAGCATAGAGATTTTTGTAATATTCAGAGATGATATTTTGTATTTCCATGGTATCAGTTGTTATATCTCCTTTTTAATTTCTGATTGAGCTTATAGCTCTTTTCTGTTTCTGGTTAATCTATCGAGAGGCCTGTCGATTTTGTTTATCTTTTCAAAGAACCAACTTTTTATTTCATTAATCTTCTGTATAATTCTTTTATTATCAATGTCATTTAGTTCTGTTCTGATCTTAGTTATTTCTTCTGCTGGGTTTGAGTTTGGTTTGCTCTTCCTTTTCCACTTCCTTGAGACAGTTCATCAGATTGTTGATTTGTAATCTTTCTGTCTTTTGGTTATAGGCATTTAAGACGATGAATTTTCCTCTTAGGACTGCTTTTGCTGAACTCCACAGATTTTGATACCTTGTGTCCCATTTGTCATTTAGATTAAAGAATCTTTTGATTTCCATGTTAATTTCCTCCTTGACCCAATAATCTTTCAGTAGTAGGTTTTTTAATTTCCATGGCTTTGTATAGAGTTGAGTGTTTCTGTTGGAATTGATTTCTAATTTTATTCCACCGTGGTCTGAGAAGATACATGGTATGATTTCTATTTTTTAATTTTGTTGAGACCTGTTTTGTGGCTTAGGATGTGATGAGTCTTAGATAATGTTCCATGAGCTGATGAGAAGAATGTACATTCAGTAGATTTTAGATAGAATGTTCTGTAAATGTCTGTTAGGCCCATTTGTTCTAGATTCCTGTTTAAGATTCCCGTTTAAGTCTATTTGTTCTTCGTTTATTTTCTGCTTGAAGGATCTGTCCTGTTTTGTCAGTGGGCTGTTGAAGCTATTACAGTCCTGCTGTTTATATCAAGTAGGGTTTGCTTTATGAATCTGGGTGCACCTATGTTAGATGTGTAAATATTTAGAATTGTTATGTCTTCTTGTTGAATTGTTCCCTTCATTATATAATGACCATGTTTGTCTTTCTTTATTCTTGTTGATTCGAATTCTGTGGCATCTGATGTGAGAGTGGCCGCACCAGCTTTCTTTTGGTTTCCATTTGCATTTGATAGTGTTTCCATTCATTCACCTTGTGTCTGAATGAGTCCTTGTTGGTTAGATGTGTTTCCCAGAACAGCAGATACTTCGCTTGTTTTTTTAATCCATTCTGCCATCCTGTGTCTCTTCAGTGGGGAGTTCAAGTCATTCACATTTATTGACAGAATTGATAAGTGGGGTGGATTTCTGTTCATCCTGTTGAGTAGGACTTTATTGGTTTATTTTACCTTTTGATCCATTGTGGTATCTGGGTTCTGACCTTTAGTTTTTGGACGATTTTACACTGGTGGGTGTATATTGTGCTGATCTGTGTATGATACAGTTCTGAGTACTTCCTTCAGGGCATGTCTGGTTTTGACAAATTCTGTCAGTGTTTGCTTGTCTGAGAAAGTCTTTATTGCTCCTTCATATAAGAAACTTGATTTTGTAGGATACAGAATTCTCGGCTGGCCATTATTCTGTTTGAGAAGACTGAGAATGGGGTCCCAATCCTTTCTGGCTTGAAAGGTCTCAGTTGAGCAGTCTGCAGTTAGTTTGATGAGTTTTCCTTTGTAAGTTACCTGTCGCTTTCACCTTACAGCTTGTAGGAGCTCCTCTTTCATGTTTATTTTGGCCAATTTGATGAGTATGTGTCATTGTGTTTACCTCTTTGTGATGAATCTCCCAGAGTCCTTTGAGCTTCTTGTACCTGGGTATCTAGATTTTTGGCAAGGCCTGGGAAATTTTCCTCATTATTCCCTCAGATAGGTGTTCTACCCCTTGTGTATTTTCTTCTTTGCCCTCAGGGATGCCTATGATTCTTATGTTAGGCCTCTTTACATAATCCCATATTTCTTATAGGCTTTGTTCATTCTTCTTATTTCTCTGTTCTTTCTCTTTGACTGACTTGTTTAACTCAAAAGTGGTGTCTTTAAGCTTTGAGATTCTTTCTTCTGGCTGATGTAGCCTATTCTTAAGGCCTTCCACTGTTTTGTATTTCCTTGAATGAATTTTTCATTTCTACAAGTTCTGTGTGCTTTTTTAAATATTCACTTAGTGAATTTTTCACTCATTTTCTGCATTGTTTTTGTGGCTTCTTTGTGTTGGGTTTCTATTTTATCTTGTATTTCATTGAGTTTCCTTACAGTCCGTATTCAAAATTCTTCATTTGTCATTTCGGTCTTTTCATTTTGGCTGGTATCCATTGGTAAGGAGTTATTATTTTCTTTTGGGGATGTCCCTTTCCTCTGATTTTTAATGTTTCTGAAGTTCTTTTGCTGATTCCTTTTCATCTGGCCTCTCAATTGAGACCTGGGGGTGCTAACCCTGGCTTACGGGCCTGTCTCCTAGTCCCTGAACGTGCCAGGGAAAGGAGTGCTGATCCTGAGTTGTCTATGGGGTTTTCTAGTGGGTTCGATGAACCTCTTCAGTTACCTCTGACCTGGCTGTCTTCACCTCTTCCCAACAGTGTGTAGCGAGTAAGGCCTCCTAGCTTAATCTCAAAGATGGTGGGTGGTACTTGTGAGTATGAATCAGCTGCTCCTTGTTTGCTTGATTTGGAGGGTGCTATGCTTAGCTATGTTTGTTCCCCATCATTGACTGAAGTTTGCTTGGAAAAGCCAGCTTCCCAGATGTTTTTTTGTACCCTTGGTAAGCTCTGGTTCCCCAGGTGGGACACACAAATGCCCCTAGCTTTAGGAGGGACCCTGTAGCTCCCAGGGGTTGCTTGATCTCTACTCCACTGTGGCTGGATTTTGAGAGCCTGAGAGGCTTTGCAAAGCCTCAGCGAGATTCAGAAGTTGCTTATCCATCCACTAGGGGGATCTGGTGGTATGAAGTTTAGGGCAATCTCTCCAAGCCCGGAAGGCTGCTCCCGAGGCTCGGGCCTAATCACTTGAGTGCTATGGCCCATGGCCAGGCTCTTTGCGCTCTTGTCAACTAGCATAGTTTCTTTGTGGGATGGGGTGAGCGTCCTCCATATTTGTGCCCTGGAACTCCACAGCATTCTCCCATCAGGTCAGACCGCATGAGATCCTTCACCTCCTGAGACCGGCTCTTGAACTATCCCTCAGTCCATGTGTCTGACCCACTAGTGTGTATCTGTGCTGTCCTCTGGTGGATAGGGGGCTCCCCAGTTGTGCACTGCTGTTCCACTACAGGACTCCAAGGGTAGTGAAGTAAGCCTCTGTATTCACAGGTGCTTCTATAGGGGCATGCTCCCGCCAGGGAGAAGTGGCCACTCCCCAGTTTCTTGGCTCAAGCTGTATCCCTTTTGTAGTTAGTGGGGGGAGGGGCCGCTGCTCCTATTCAGCTGGCATGCCTGAGGCATTCGGTTGTCATGGGAACCAGGGGCTAGGCTAATTCACTTTGAGTGCACACCCCTATCCAATATGGTGGTTCTCCAGCCCAGGTAGGGGATGGACACACTCACAGATCCCTGTTCCTCAGCACCCCTTCACACTCTCCCTTTGGATATATCTGGGAGGGTTTCCTTGCCACCTGAGTCTGGGACTGAGACCTCTCCCCTGTGTCTCCCTGCACCATTCATGTATCCAGGAGGCACCGGGTCCAGCCTGCCTGTGTAAGCCACCAACCTGTGATCCCACGAAACGCTGGTGTGAATCATCGGTTTTTGTACAGTGGACATTCAAAGAATGAGCCACAAAGGAAAAGATTCTTAATTTTGACTATGTGATATGGGTAAGGAAGTTAATCTAAATAAAAAGATGAATTGCAAATCCAGAAAAATATCTGCAAAAATGGGGTAGCTAGAGAATTAGTGTATGTGTCTGTATACGTATATTTTATGTGAAAATTTATGCCAAAAAAACAAGGAAAAGCTCTGTATTCTAAAAACAAACAAGTTACCTATGGAGAATTGCAACTGATTAACAAACATATAGAAAATTGTTTGCTTTTTAGTAGTTAAACAAATGCAAATTAAAGTAGTAGTAAGGTGATATTTCTTATCTGCCACTTTAGAAAACATTTTTAAAAACTGTAGTACATAATGTTGTCAAGGAAGATAGTCTCACATATAGTTACTGGGTACATACAGTAATACAAATATTTTTGGAGAATATCTGGGCAGTTTGTGTTAAGCATTAAAATTGATTATAATATCTGATCCTGTAATTCCATTTCAGTACTTGGGATTTCCTCCTAAAGAAAGCAAAAACATTTTGCAACAAGATTTTCATTGCAGAGTTCTTTATAAAAGCAAAATTTTGGAAATAGCTCAAATATACACTTTATTTATCTGTTTGTCTAAATCATTCCTTATTCTGTAAAGGATTTAATGCCCAGAATAGGAGAATGGTTAAATCAATTGTGGTATATTTCCTTTATAGACTCTTATATTGACATAAAAATACTTCTAAAAGTATAAAAAGAGAAGTCTATTTTACCTATAAGCAACATCCTTTTTTTGAACTTGGCTTTCAGGACACTTTTCTTTCTTGGTTTTCATCGTTTTAGACTGACTTCCTTCTTCATCTCCTTTTATGTTTCATTTTTATCTCCCCAACCTCTTAAGATTAGAGTACCCCAAGGCTCAGTTTTTTATCTTCTCTGTTTCTTTCCATTGATGATTTGCACTCTCATGGCTTGGAATAATATCTGTATGCTAATGACTCCCAAATTTATATGTTCTGCATAGAATTTTCTTCTGAATTCTGGACTCATAACCAGCTGTCCTGCTGTACATCTCTATTTGTATGTGGATAGCTCACATTTAACATGTTCAGAGCTAAACTGACGCTGATGCTTTTCCATTTGTTCAGGCAAACACTTTGGCGTCATCTGTGCACGTTCTACCCTTTATCTGGTCTATCAGGTATCATTTTGGTTCTGCAGTATGTTCAGAATCCAACTACTTCTTATCAAGTTTCCTGGGTTACTGCAACAGACTCTTAACTGTCTCTCTGCTTCTACTCTCCCTTCCTGATTCTGTTCCAGAAGAGAATCATAGTAATAGTTCTCAACTGGGTTGATTTTGCCTCCCAGCAGACATTTGATAATGTCTGGAGATATTCTTGGTTTTTCACAAATAGCAGGGTGGGGTGGTGTGCCACTGTCTTCTAGTGGGTAGAGGCTAGTGGTGCTGCTAAATATCCTGCAGTGCATAAAACAGTGCTCGTCTGCACCCAAAATACAAAGCCAAACAAAAAATAATGATCTGTCCCAAAATTTCTGCTATTGTTAAGAAACTCTGATGTAGCATGTTATTTTTCAAACATAAATCATGTCATCACACTCCTCTCTCCCATGGCTCTCAATCTCATTCAAAGTAAAAAAGAAAAAAAATCTTATAGCTTATCGGGTCCTCCCATACCTGGCCCTCTTTTGCCTCTTGCAATTCATCTTGCTTATTCTGTTCCAACCATCCTAACCTCGCTGTTCTTTGAATACCCCAAGCATTCTCCCACGCCAGGCTTTTGTGCTGGCAGTCCTCTCTGCCTGGAATGCTCCCCTCGTGCAGTACCCTTGCCTTCTTAAAGTCTGTGCTTTTACCAGCTCAGTGAGGCTCTCTAGCCAATGGCATTTAGAATTGCCACCCACCTCTCCTCCTCTGGCACTCCCAGTTCACATTATACACCCCCCTTTTGCTATAGCACTTTATCCTCCTTATGTTCTATAGAATATATTTATACCTTGTTTATTACTTGTATCGACTGTACTTTCCCTTGCATCCACTATAAGAATGTAAACTGCGAAAGGGGAGAGTTGTGTTTTTTTTTTTAAACTGGTAAATCTTAAGCTAAGACCTGTGTTAAGGCCTGAAACAGGGTTTGGCACAAAATACATACTTGGTAAATATTGCATAAAACAGATACTCTGTAATATTGTTGAATTAATGAGTAACATTTTAGTTGTAGTCCCTAATAGCATTTTGGATTATTTTAATGTCTTTCTAGTTTTCTAAAATTTCTCATATTTCTGTGATATATAGACATTATTTTTATAATAGGAAAGGTAAAGTAAATGTTATGAATTTTGTAGTGGTTAAATATTTTGTCTTAGTGAAATTAAAACATAACTATTTTTATCCATCTTTAATATTTTCAAATGTTAGGTTTCTGAAGCAGCATATGAAATACATATGATCTTAGTTTTGTTAATATGTGTTAACATTTCCAGATAAAAAGGTTAAACGTATTTTTTATTTTTAAAGGACTATGATTTAATCTCCAAAGAACCAAAACCTTTTGTATTCGAGGGAAAAGTACATGGTCCTATTATTGTTCCTACGGCAGGAGAGGAAGCATCTGGGAATTCAGGCAATTTAAGAAAAGGACTTGCAGTGAAGGAGAACGGATCTCCAAAAGGTGATAAGAAAGCTACCCTTGTGGATCCAGCAAAAGAAGATATTAAAGATAATGACAGAACATTACAACAGCAGCTAGGTGATCAAAATAGAACTACTTCACCAGTCCATGGCCTAAACAATGATATCGTGAAGGCCTTAGACCGAATTACATTGCAGAATATTCCTTCTCAGACCACCCCGGGCTTTGCTACAGGAATGAAGAAGGACCATGGTCTCCCTCTTACTGTCCTTACGTGTACCAAAGCTTGTCCTCACTTGGCTACTTGTGGAAATGTTCTGTTTGAGGGAAGAACAGTTCAGCTAGGGAAGCTTTGCTGCACTGGAGTTGAAACTGAAGATGACGAAGATTCTGAATCTAATTCATCAGTGGAACAAGCATCAGTTGAAGTACCTGATGGGCCAACACTCCATGACCCAGACCTCTATGTTGAGGTTGTGAAAAATACAAAGTCTGTCCCAGAATATTCAGAGGTGGCTTATCCTGATTATTTTGGTCACATTCCACCTCCATTCAAAGAGCCTATTTTAGAAAGACCCTATGGTGTACAAAGGTAAGTTACAGATTTCTTCCTCCTTCTAAATAAGGCTATTGTCAAGATATGAAGCGTACTTAAAAAAAATTACTTAGGGAATTTAGGAAGAAAATTACTCTGAATTAAAGTTTCTGTATTTTTGTATTCTGCTTTGGAAATTGTGCATTGTTTGAAATTGTCCTCATGGGTTTACTTTATTTTCTCAAGCTCATTACTTATTCAAATGAAGCCAGAATAGTAGGCCTGATAATTTGGAAATTTTCTGTGTAGACTGAATCTCAAAATATGAAAGCAGATTATTTAATCATCTTTGAATAAATATTATCTTAGCAATATTAATTTGGTAATTTTTCATTTGAACTTGATTTGGGTATATGATTTAAAAATAGGCTATAAATAAAGGAATATGGGCAGTCTTTTAAAATGTGATATTTTAATTGGAAATATACAATGTAAAAATTTCGGATTCATAAAAGCAGTAACTAAGGTTATTAAATATTTCCAAGATTAGATATTAATGACTAAATATATTGCCAACTAGTGAATATTTGGCTCATAAAAATATCTTTTTTGGTGTATCTGGACTAGTTTTGGTGATTGTGGTTAAGGTTTTGTGATGATGGCTTATCAGTATCTAAAAAATATTTGTATACCCTTGTTGTGAGTATAGTATGTAATAGACAAGGAAGGCCTTGCTGTGGGTATTTGATTCTCCTTACGCTAAGCTCCTTTAAGACAACAATGTGTTTTATTTATTTTTTCTGTGGGATCTTAGATAATTCTTCATTTTTACTTGGTAACTTAGTGTATGTTTAGTGCTACCCATTGGTTTCTTGATCCACAGGTGTGGAGTCCCACACAACATAGCATTAGAACAGGGACTTTCTTGGGACTGATTTATGGGAGTGGCTCTGTGCCAGGTCATCTACTATATCCAAGACAGCACCATCCAGAGGCAGCTGTCCTGATGGAGTTTGGAATGGCCTTTAAAGGTCCAGGAGAAGCTCTAATTCAAAGGAAATGCTCTGCATGGATGGGTTGTGATCTTTCAGGATGCAGTATATACGCTAACTTAGAAACTTTTGCATAGTTCTGTATCCCCGGTAGAAAGAATACTTGGGTCTGGGAACCAGCAGGTAGGAACAGAAGTGGCCCTATACTGTAGCTTCCACTGGGGGAGTTTGTGCTTTCTGTCTTTACACCTCTGGGCTCTGCAGGTTTACAAGTCCTGGTCCTCAAAGTAGGTACAGTCTTACCACAGGGGACACAGCAAGGGTACAATATAACTGCAGACTGTGGTTGCCAACTGTGTACTTTAACTCCTTGACTCTGGGACCAGCAAGTGTGGAGAGGCCTTACTAACTTAACACAAGTGATTGACCCACATTAGCTAAAGGAGGTAGGGTTGCTTTTGCATAATGGCAGCAGCTTGGAACTCAGGCAATCCACTTATTTGCTTCTTGCTATTCCTTTGCTTAATTTTAACTGTGAATGGACACATCACAGCCACCCTGGAATGAGAATGATATGATTCCCAGGGGCTCTGACTCCTCAGGAATGAGAGTTTGGGTCACTTAATCAGGTAAGTTATTAAGACCTGCAGAAGTGATAGCTGAGGGTGAGGGGGATTTTAAATAGATACTGGAGGATGGAGATGAGGAGTTGCGGCCGTGAGAACAATTGCAGTGGTGGGGATAAACTCTGTGCCACTCGTTTTTCTTCTAAGTTTCCCCTTAGCAGAGGCCCACAGGAGCACGCCTCATTGTGTCTTGGCATCTGCTTTTTGAAGGACCTGAACTGACACACTTGGAGTGAGAGAGAATCAGGCAGCAACTCAATATTTCTTCTTTTCAGCATCATCTCTTAGGCTCTTTACCTCTTCAAACATGTCATCTTGACTATAGAAGGCACTGCCTGAATTTTAAGTGCTCTTTAAAGGTCTGAAAGCAAGTTTTTTTCAATTGTGTTGCCTTAAACTGAAAATATTTTCTCTTCTGGCTAGCCTGTAATACCCAAGGTAAGGTTAGAAGGAAGGATTGGGGAATAGAGGCATAACTATTGTGTAAGCCTCTGATTTCAGCCTTAATTCTGACCACCACGGAACTCTCTTATTTCTCCTTGCAGACTTCATGCTATGAAAGTTTTCATCAATCAAGACTCTTATTTAAGTATTTTACCCATTTATGTTAATAAAGGACATCTATTTTTGCCAGTCTCTGAGCAACATTTGATAACCAAGGCTAACCCTGTGCAGTTGATATCTTTGTAGACATCAGTATGTAAAGAAACTTAATGATTAAGTATAGCTTTACTGAAGGTAAATGTATGATGGCTATGACTAGCCGTCATACCTCTGTGAATCCTTAAAATGTCTTTACTGCAAATGAGGAGCTACCACCCTCAGCCCTGGTGACCTCTGTTCTCTTTGAGCAGCTATTTCTGATGTTGGGCTTTGTCTTTGCCTGGATTGCTTGGTTTTCGGAGAATATTGATCCATCCATGGTCCCAAGCTCCACTTCCTCTCTACACAGGACTGGGCCTGTCTGATGGTGGAGGAATTTATACAGACAGGGAATTACTGTGGCTCTTCTCCAGCCTTCTCCTATCTTTTGGTGTTTATGATGAGTTCTCTCAGCTTGTTTCTGAAACCCTGACCTTGGAATTGTCCTGCGTCTAATCTGCAAATTAGAATCCAACTTATTCCTTATATTAGGCCACCTGTAGGACTTTTTCCTGATGTAACTGATTTTTTTTTACTGGCTGTGTACACAGTGTAATGTACCACTGAGTTTGTCTGCTATTCAAAACAAAGCTTTAAGATATATTTTTGATACCCTGAGGTAAACAGCATGATGAAAGATCAAAAGGTAAATGAGAATTGGTGCATGTGTTTTAAAGGTTGATGGTTGGTATGCAGGTTAAAGTGTGGAGGAGATGGAGCTTAAGGAAATAGAAAACCCAGAATTTAAAACTCTATGACCTGTGTTTGCTTTTGGAAAATTCCAATGAGAAAAACAGGGCTGGACTCCAAATCACCTTTGAGGATTGAGTGATCCATGTCTCTCCAGAAGTTTCAAAGATTTATTTCTTTTTAGAGAGGTTTTTCCCATTGGTTTTCATGACCTTAATGAAGATGGCTTCTGATTTATTGCTACAGAAATAAGTCATAAATTCTAAAGCAATCTAAAACCTTTACCTGCTAGTCTCTTATCATCATATATTTTGTGTGATGGTAACTGTTACAAGTTTGATTTGTATACCCTATGTTACACAGAACACCTTTTGTTATATTTATCATAATTCTATTTTCATATCATATTTGTCAGAATTTCCATGGGTATCAAATGTAAGTTTTGATATGAGGCAGGAATACAACCGTATTTCACTATGGAGTTGCAGCCCTGAGGACGATTGCATTGATGAGGATGAAGTTTCATTTTTCAGTGAAACAGTATGATTCTCTTTATTACTTAGATGTATAGGACTTGCCCCACAATATAATTATTTTAGCTAAAGCTACAGCAAAAAACAAAATGTTTTTATTTTAAAATGTTTACAAATTTATAGTAGATAACAGCACTTTGATATTTGAAAGTTACTTCCTTTTCTCTCCTAATTTTATATACTTTTTGCAGGTGCAGTTGACCTTTCAACAGTGCAAGGGTTAGGGGCACTGATCCTTGTGCAGTCAAAAATTTTGATTCTTCCCAAATTTAACTACTGATAGCCTGCTGTTGACTGGAAGACTTACCGATACCATAAACAATTGAGTAACACTTATGTTGTATATGTGTTACATACTGTATTCTTACAATAAAGCTAGAGAAAAGAAAATGTTATTTAAAAAATCATAAGGAAGAGAAAATATATTTACTCTTCATTAAGTGGAAGTGGATCATCGTAAAGGTCTTCATCCTCATTGTGCTTACGTTGAGTAGGCTGAGGAAGAGGAGGAAGAGGAGAGATTGGTCTTGCTGTCTCAGGGCTGGCAGAGGTGGAAGAAAATCCTTGTATAAGTGGACCTGCAAAGTTCAAACCTATGTTCTTCAAGGGCCAACTGTATTTGTCAAGTGTTTATGTGGAAGTTGTGGTGAGCAAGGTAGTCCCAAGGCTTAAAGGTGGTAGATACCCCAAGCTTCCTCTCTCCCTTTTTACTTTTTTTACCCATTGTTTTTGAATACCAGCTAGAAAACTATTCAGAATTATTTGTTCTTTCAAGTAACATTAATTTGAGACTGGAAGGACAAATGCATGTAGCAGAAATACTTGGACAATTGGATTAGACTTGTTGAGAGTAGCGAGGCTTATGGCGTGGCGAGACATCTTGGCAGGATGCTCTCTGAAAAGCAAGTCCTAGACTTGGTTCTCCCACTAACTCTGTGTGTGTTTGGGCAAACTTTATTTCTCTAGATACCAATCTTCTCAACTAAAAGCAGAGAATATATCAGTATTTTTCAAATTTGAGTGGATACCCATTAGTAACCAATATTAAGAGAGAAAATAATAGTGTGTCATATGTTGTACAGTTAAGTGTTGTTTAATAATCCTTTTGTTTCACACACACCTGTCACCTCCCTCCCTTTCTAAAATGTGTTTCTTGTTTGTCATAATTAAAAAAGTGTGGCAGTCATTCACCTAGATCATGCTTGGCAAACTGTGGCCTCTGTACCAAATCCAGCCCTACTGCCTGTTTAAATTCAGCCTATGAACTAAAAATGGTTTTTACATGTTTAAATATATAAAACAGTTCAAAAGAAAATAATATTTTGTGGCACTTGAAAATTATATGAAATTCATATTTGTGTCCACAAATAACATTTTATTAGCACATAGCCATGTTTGTTTTTTAATGTAGTATCTATGGCTGTTTATGTGCTACAATGGCAAGAGTTGAATGGTTGTGACACAGACCATATAGCCTGTAAAGCCTAAAATATTTACTATCTGGCACTTTATGGGAAAAGTTTGCTGAGTCCTGTAGCTAGCCTGAAGGCTTTATGGTTCTATATTTGTGATAAAATATCAAATATTGGCCAGGTAATAGGTATTTCTGAAGTACTCAGAAATGCTTATATTTTAAAATACATTGAGGATGTCGATTCTAGTTTGCTTATCTTATTTGCCTAATCTTCTGCATTTTATTTTTTGAGCAAATAGTGAACATCTGGTGAATTATTTGCCAACTTTAGCCCTGTCCCTTTCTGAATGCAGTAGCATTGTAAATTAATGATGTCAGAATTAATGAGGAGTTACTGTTAGAAAGGAAGCATTAGACTACTTAAAATTATTCAGTGAAAATACCGTTATTTTGAATTTCTACTATGTAGCTATCATTCTTATGTACAGTCACTGATCTTTTTATTAATAAAAGAAAGTTCAGTATAAAATGAATGAAACTTCATTAAGGCCAGCCACGGTGGCTCATGCCTCTAATCATAGCACTTTGGGAGGCCAACGTGGTAGGATCTTTCAAGGCCAGGGGTTTGAAACCAGCCTGAGCAACATGGTGAGACTCCGCCTCCACTAAAAATAGAAAAATTAGCTGGCCATGGGGTGTGCGCCTTGTAGTCCCAGCTACTTGGGAGGCTGAGGCAGGAGGATCGCTTGAGCCCAGGAGTTTCAGGTTGCATTAGCTATGATCATGCCACTGCACTCTAGCTCAGGCAACAAAGCAAGACCCTGTCTCAAAAAAAAACAAAACAAAACTCTGTACTTCATTTGGAAGGGAAACAGTCCATTATAGCATTCATATTTCAATGTAGATCGCACACTAACATTTAAAAAAATTATAAATACGTACTGATGATTACTTCTTAAAACTCATATTTTAAGTTTAAGTTGAATTTAAAAATTAAAATGAAACTCATCTCCTATTTTAAAGTATGATCAGCATTTTTGGTGCATTTTTTTTCTATTTTCATATTTCATAAAATTAGAACATGAGAAAAAGAAAGAAGAAAGGTCACTTTTTTCCACATACCCAAAGATAACCACTATTAGCATTTTAATTAATTTTTTCCCACTTCTTTCATATGTCTTAAACCCAACTATATTTTATAATGTATGTTTTATTGTAGATTAGTAATATAATATTACATATTAATATAAGAGAAAATGCTATCATTTCCCACATATCAAATGGGCTAAAATCTGCTTTTAACAGCACATTCTATTGATGAGGCTATAGAAAAACAAACATTATCATATATTGAGGTTGGGAATGTTAATTGATAATACCCCTTATGGAGAGCAGTCTGACAGTATCTACATATTTCCTTTGACATGTTAATCGACATCTGGGAGTTTATGTATTTATCTCATAAATCACGTACGTATGTGAGCACACAAATGTAATTTGCATATGTATGAAATGATGTTCAAAGTTTTTTATTGCAGCATTGTTTTGAGATTGGAAACAAATGCTTGTCAGTCAGAGACTAGTTAAATAAATTACAGTATATCCATTCTGTGAATACTATACAATGGTTGAAAAACAAAAAGTTCTCTATGCCCTGATGGAAAGAGCTATATGATGTATTATTAAATGAAATAACAAGGTGCTTGTTTTATGACATTCTAGACTTAGTATCAGAAAGAGAGAAAAGCAATCTATATTTGTGTTTTCATGAAATAAAATCTGGCATAAAAGTAATAAAAGTAGTTACCTGGTTGTGTGAATGGAAGATATGGGTTGTGTTGAAAGTGAGACTGTTCGTTTTATGCTTTTATGTCATATTTGATTTTTGTACAATGTCAGTATATTACCTCTAAAGAAATTTTAAATTAAAAGGTAGGTGAAGAATTGTGGCAAAAGCAAAATGAGGAAATCAAAGCCCTAGTTTTCTTTATATTAAGTTTAGAATGGCATGGAAAACACAAGTGCTTCTGGAATTGAGGCAATAGTGAAAGTATTGGTAGGAACAAAGGCAGCAGATAGCTTCTGTTAAATGTTTTTTATGGGCCAGACACAGAATTCAGTAATAAGCATTTTATATGCAGTGTATATGTGCATATAAAGTATGTCATTTAATGCTATAACAGCTCTATGAGGAAGGTGCTATTGTTTCTCTTATTTTACAGTAGAGTAGGTGGAAGCTCAGGGTTGTTGAGTAACTTATCCAAGGTTACACTGCTAGTAAATGGCAGAGCTGAGATTTAAACCCTGGTCTAGATCATGGGCCTATCCTGTTAATCATGTATATGTATGTGGTTATATCATACTCTCTGTAAAGAAGAACATCTTGGGCCGGGCGCGGTGGCTCACGCCTGTAATCCTAGCTCTCCGGGAGGCCGAGGCGGGAGGATTGTTTGAGCTCAGGAGTTCGAGACCAGCCTGAGCAAGAGCAAGACCCTATCTCTACTAAAAATAGAAAGAAATAAGCTGGAAAACTGAAAATATATAGAAAAAATTATCCGGGCATGGTGGTGCATGCCTGTAGTCCCAGCTACTCTGGAGGCTGAGGCAGGAGGATCGCTTGAGCCCAGGAGTTTGAGGTTGCTGTGAGGTAGGCTGATGCCACGGCACTCTAGCCCGGGCAACAGAGCGAGACTCTGTCTCAAAAAAAAAAGAAGAAGAACATCTTGGATCTTTTTTTATAGAAGATATAGATAATAATATGGATTCTCAGGGAACACTGTCATATAATGAACATTTTCCATAATGTCCATAATGAATATAGCAATGAGATTTACTAAATTGTTTCTTACAGGGTTGCTCTGAGGTTGAATATCTAACTAAATACAGTTTTGTTACACATGTCACATGTTCTTTTGAGCATGGACTGAAAGGACTACACATTTTCCAGACTGCCCTGCATGCATAAATGATTTTCTTCTGAGCCAAGTCTTTGATAAATGTTGAATGGCAGTTTCAACATTTTGAGGTTATAGTCCCTGAGAGTGCCTGGGAACATTTGTTGTTCTGTTTTGATTGGAAAGCCATATATTTTAATAGGCAGCTAAGGTAAAGGAAGGAAGGATTGACATCCTTTTATAAAAGTTGATCTGCTTAACACAAATGCATGTCTGAATAAAAGACTATTTTTCCTTTTTATCAAGGAGGGCTTAGGGCAGAGCAAAGATTTCTCTCAAGTATTAATTTTAGGTCTAGTCTAATATAAATGGGCAATTATATCCCCCAAACTACAATGTCAGAGATTTAAAAACAGTGGTCGTTAGGCCTTATTCAACTTGCATATGAGTTTGGCTTAACTTGCAGAGTATTTGTCGTTTTAAGAAATGACATTGCTAACGTTTAAGATTTGGGAGATTTCACATAGAAATCCTGGTTTCTGGTGTTTCTTGAGAAGTTGGGTGTGACAGCCTTTACCTCTGTTTCCTGCTTGGCAGTATTCAGCTTGTTTTTAGACAGAACCGGTGTTTCTCAGTTTTGCACAGTCCCGCCAGTCAGCTTCTCTCAATTTTAGCACCTGCTGGCCCCCCGTAGGGCCTGTGCTGTTTGACTGTTTTACATTACAGAATGTGGCTGTGAATCGAGCTGTTATAATCAGTCTTTTCATACTGTTTTCCTAAAAAAAAAAAAAGAAAGAAACCAAAAACCAAAGCCTTATAAGCATTAATTTTTGCATGTTTGTGATATTTATCAACCTTAATAATAAATGAATTATTCTGACAAGTGGATATATTTAGTCATTCATCCCTACTTGAACACTTACATTTTTTTGGATGTGGTATATTTGAGTATATGTAAATGCCATCTCCTTCACTTTTTTTTTTTTTAATTTCAGCATATTGTGGGGGGTACAGATGATTAGGTTACGTATGATGCCCTTGCCCTCCCTCCCCGCCAAGTCCGAGCTTCAAGTGTGTCCATTCCCCCGGAGGTGCGCATCGCACTCATTGTTTGTGCATATGCCCGTCCCATCCTCCCCCCACTTCCCCTTTCCCTCTGCCCAACATTTAATACGTGTTATTCTTATATGTGCACTTAAATGTTGATCAGCTAGTACCAATTTGATGACATTAAACTTAAATCAAGAATTTATAGCTTAATGCTCTGATACTGGGTCTTTTTTTTCCTTGATAGACTACTTTGTCAGTAATGAGTTATTTTTTGTAGAATAAAATTAAAAGTAAATTATGCTTGACTGTTAGGTGATTAAGAATTTTAGCATTTCACTTTTTTTCTTTTTTTTAGTATTCTTTATTCATATGTTTAACTATCTTACCTCTTGATATTTTCCTGATAATTTTTAATTCTTCTATTAGAATATGTTCTTAACTTATTTTGAATTTAAGGTTATACTGTGATGTAGTTAGATATATTTCCAAACTATATAAGAGTTAGTATCCTTTGATCATAGAAAAATGTCTTTGTGGAGGAGACTAGTTTCATATTTGTCTGAAGTTAAGACATCAGTGTTTAGTGCATTCTTGAGATTTTATTATTATCATTTTGGTACACTTTCTCCCTCTGCTGTCAATAATCTACAAACCGTAGCTCTAATCTGCATTACCTATCTTTAGCTGAAATGTACAAACTTGAAATTTAAATCAGTTCTTACAATCCACTTCCTGTTTAAGAATAAATTGTACAATGAGAAGGAGTTATATAGTAACATTAGCAGGACCTCGTGGCCAGTCTACTTGGAGCTCTAGGCAATCTGGCTTTAGGATCCAAATCTTTTTTGTTTTGGCTACAGTTTGGTGCCACTTGGTGGTGGTTGTCTTTTTTTGCAAATACTGATGGGGAAGATTGTGGGTTCTGTGCATGACTCAGTCTTCTAGGACAGTGGCAGGGATTGTAGGAATTTTCCAGTTAGCTAGTGTCCATTTTGTTGGACCGATTCAGGGAGAGATCAGGCCTAGATAATTTTGGGGACTCAGGGATCGCCTTCCACTCCCTGAAACAGGTGTTTCCGTCCCCTTCACCTTTCCTTTCCCACCACAAAAGAGAGGGGAGATTCGGCAGAACATGTAAACCAACTGCCAATTGCATTTTAGCTAAATTCCAGCTAGGTGGGTTTTTTTTTTTTTAAAAAAAATCTCCTTCTTGTATAATCTTTGGCTACTCATATGTTTACCTTTTCTAACATGCTGCTATCATGTATGCAGAATTATTTACTTAAGGGTTAAATAGTGAATTCATACCATAGACATTAAAGATTTTTTTTTTTTAAACTCTTAGAATTGTGATTGTATGGTTATTTTCTAGAACTCAGACTCTGATACTGATTTTTGTCTTGCTTGTTATGTATTGATATTTTTTTGTATGCAAAATACAGAATGTTTTTATTTTGAGAATTTTTTTTATCATTTTATACTTTTTTCATTTAAAACTTATTTTGAAGAAAGTTGTGCATTGGTGTTTAATAATGAATTTTGGTCAAACTTCTCTTTTATGATTTCAGGACAAAAATTGCCCAAGATATTGAGAGACTAATACATCAGAGTGATATCATAGATCGAGTGGTATATGACTTAGATAACCCAAAGTAAGTTTCATTTTTAAAAACTTTTATTGGTTTTATTTTTACTATAAAATTTCAGCATTATTTCGAAAAGATAAAAAATTGTTAATTTCCACCTAGTTTCTCCTCACTATATTGTCATCCTTTGGCAGGGATGTAATGGTAGTGATAGATCATATTTATTTACTTTAATTAAATATATGACACGCTTTTGTTTGTTTTTAGGTCGATTTTTAATGGGTTTGAGATAAAGGTTACAAACTGATGCTATGTTTTTAAAAAACCAAAATTACCTCCACTTAAGGAAGTGGACTTTTCACATGCTGGCTTGTCCTGCAATAATTGAGCCTTTATATCCTTAGAACAACAGATTGTCATCCCTTTAGAAGGAGCATGTGTTAATTCTCTACAGTCCCCACCACTCCCTCTTGTTTCTTACTGCTTACAGTCTGCTTCAGTCATTTAAGTTACCTGCCTGATTTCCGAAGCCATTTGTTTGTGATCCTTGGTGTGTTAGTCACTTATACTATTTAGGATTATCACTGATATCATTACATTTTGGGTTTTAAATATAAGTAAATAAATGAAAGTTATATATATTGAGTGTGACTGTTATTTAGTTATGTGCTTTCTCAAATGAGAAATTCAATTATCCCTGTTTGGGTTTCTCCCCTCCCCCAACATTGTGATATTTTTGGGGAAATTTCACATTTTACTGATATTTGGAGGATATAAAATACTTTTTAAAGGCTTTGTTAGATGAGTAAAAACTGTAACAAAGCTAATGACTGAATTTGAGATAATATTCTTATAAAAGAGAAGAAACATCTACCTTATTTATTATCTTAGATATTTTAACATTTATAATTCTTTGTCTGATAAAGGAGGCAAAAGTGGTAAAAACAGAAACTTAAGAACCCTAAGTGTGGCATACCAGTGCTATTTCTAACTGAAATGACTTTAGACAAAATCATTGAGCTTCTGGGAGCCTTAGTTTTCTCCTATCGGAATATAATTTCCAGAAGAGCAAGAATTTGTATTCAGTGAGGGAACCAAACAGATAAATAACCAAAACAGTTATCTGGTACCTAGTAGGTGCTGGATATTTACTTACTAAAATAATGAATGTATAAAATGAGGATAATACTTACTCCTTTTTGATGCTAATTAAATAAAATAGTAGATAATGTCGCTCTCTAAATTGAAAATAATATATTTGCCTGAGAACTGCATGGTTTAGTATAATAGAATTATTGCTATTCAGTACAGCTCATATGCTGTTATAAAAAAGTCTGTTTTTTTCTACATAATATTATTTTGGAGATGATATCAGTGAGGCAGAAGTTCTTATTAATATATAAGTATAAACATAGGAACAAGTCTTTAATTGTGATTACAGTTTTTTTCGTCTATAAATGTTAGCCAGATTTTGTACTTTGCTTTGTGTTTTTTATATTCTTTGGCTTAAAAATAATGAGGAATGTAAGGTAGCAATAATAATGTATTTTTAATCCATAGTGTGTTTTTATTAACTTTTTGCTCACCTATTTAAATGGAATATATTTTAATATACTTAATTTAAAACATTTTATTTAGTTATATCATTCCAGAAGAAGGAGATATTTTGAAGTTTAACTCCAAATTTGAATCTGGGAATCTGCGTAAAGTAATTCAAATTAGAAAGTAAGTTAAGTTACTTAAGATTTTCTCGTTTTGTGTGTGCATAGTTATTTTCCTTATCTTCATCAGGTTTCTTTATCTTCTATTTTCAGAAATGAATATGATCTTATTCTGAACTCAGATATAAACAGCAATCATTATCATCAGTGGTTTTACTTTGAAGTCAGTGGAATGCGGCCAGGTGTTGCTTACAGGTTTAACATCATTAACTGTGAAAAGTCCAACAGTCAATTTAATTATGGTAAGGCAATTTATTTTCCCAATCGAGAGGGCATGCAGGCATCTTAACTATAGAAAAGAAGTTTAAAAAAATTACCAATATTTTTTAATGTTTCAGTGTATTCTTTTGTTTTCCCTAATTCTCAAAATTCAGATATTTATTGTGCAACATTTGAAATAGGTTATGCTTTGATTTGCTGGTGAAATAGTTACTTTTGTGTAGGCAAGCCCTTTAAAATTTAGTGGGTATGGTTGATTTTATCCAAGTTGAATTCAATTAAAGGTTTATTATGCATGTTCCAGTGGCTCCATCCGATTGTGTGATTTTTCTTCTTTAGCCTGTTAATATGGCATATTACATTGGTTGATCTTTAGAATATTGAACCAGCCTTTTTTATTTGTGGAATAAACTCCACTTGGTCTTTGTGTATAATATCTAGTATTTTGTTAACAATTTTAATATTTATACTCAGAAGGGATATCGGTCTATAGTTTTTTATTTTTTCCTGCTATATCTGATTTTGATATTATGGTAATAGCGATCTCTCAAAATGAACTGAGAAATGTTCTCTCTTATTTTCTAGAAGCACTTGTTTAGAATTGATGTTAATTCTTAAACGTTTGATAGAATTCTCCAGTGAAACCATCTGAATCTGGAGATTTTCTTTTTAAGTAGTTTTTTAAACTGGAAATTTAATTTCTTCAATAGTTTTAGGGCTGTTCAGCTGATCTGTTTCATCTTGAGTGAATTGTGGTACCTTTTGCTTTTTAGGAATTGGTCCATTTTTTCTAAGTTGTCAAATGTATGTATGGAGTTGTTTGTAGTGTTTTTACTATCTTTGTGATGTCTGCAGGGTCTGTAGTGATACTCTCCATTTCTGTGGTCCCCGACATCCAGACTATAGACCAGTAACGGTCTGTGGCCTGTTAGGAACCAGGCTGTATAGCAGGAGGTGAACGGTGGAGGAGCGAGCAAAGCCTCATCTGTATTTATAGCCGCTCCCCATCACTGCATGTCACTTCCTGTCAGATCATCAGCAGCATTAGATTCTCTTAGGAGCGTGAACCCTACTGTAAACTGTACAAGTGAGGGATCTAGGTTGCGTGCTCCTTATAAGAACCTAATGCCCGATGATCTGAGGCGGAGCTGAGGCAGTGATGCTAGTGCTGGGGAGTGGCTGCAAATACAGATTATTATTAGAGAGGTTTGATTGCACAATAAATGTAATGTGCTTGAATCATCCCCAAACCATCCTCCCCCAAATGCCACCACAGGCCATGGAAAAACTGTCTTCCATGAAACCGGTCCCTGGTACCAAAAAGGTTGGGGACTGCTGCTCTATTTCATTCCTGCTGATGATAATTTCTGTCTTCTCTTTTTTTTGTCAGTCTAGTGAGAGGTTTATGCATTTTACTGACATTTTTAAAGAAGAAGCATTTTGTCTCATTGGTTCTCTGTACTATTTTTCTCATGAGACAATGAAAAAAAATCTATGGTGTTGTGTTAGCAAAAATCTTAAAAATACAGTCTCATTTAAGGTTTTTGTGTTTAGTACTTTAATAAATACAAAACTAAGGGGTATTGTCATACGCTTGGTTGTCAGACATTATGTCTGTGGAAGGTAATATAATTGTATGAACTTCATATCAGCATTTTAAAATTGAAACATCAAATTTTAAGTATTTAATATGATAATGGCAAATTTTTTGTGCAAAAGAAAATTTTTTTCTGGCATACAAAAAAACTTGAGGGTGGAGGAGAAACATGTATGACAAGTTATAAAATCTCAGATGTTTCAATCATTTGTTGTAAAGATTGAAAAGCTTTTAATAACTGAGACATGAGATACTATATGATCTGTTTCATATAAATCCTCTGAGTTGCTAAAACCATGAATATAACAATGTTCTTTAAGGGGACATTTCTGAAAATTAAAGCTTTCAATAGTTGAAGAAGTTGTTCCCAATCATCACATTTATGTGGGAAATAGGAAATCAAATCTTTCAGAATTACTTCAGATGTATGGGATAAAAGCTTTAGTCAGTTTCATTTATTTAATGTAATAATTATAGGACGATTAGGGAGCATAATGTCCAGTTTGTTTTTAAACACTTTTCACAGATTTTAAAATGTTTTAAGTAATTTAATTTTTAAATATGTATATTTTGACTAAAGCTTCAGTGAGTATATCAGTTTATATTAACAGTGATATGAATATTCTTGATATAGTCTATTTCACATTCTTTTTTTTTTTTGAAGTCACAGAGTATCACATTCTTTATTTTTGTGATTTTAGTGTATAGCTACTAATTATTGAGCATGATATTTCTTAGGAACATTTGTTTGTTGACCATTGCTTTCATATACAGTAACTTTAAAAATTACCTTAATAAAAACCCAAAGTATTATCAAAGTAAGTAAAGAAATCTAGTGATCTCTGCATTTAGCTTAGTATGTATGATGCTAACACAATATTCTTAGAGGAGAACAATTTATTAGATGTAATCTTACTTGTATTTCGGGTACTCTTTAAGAGTAGAATATAAAGGCATATTTATTCCTGATATGATAGTCAATATAATTTTCAAATAGTGCGACAAGTAGATGGCATTTTTACTAACTATATTTATTTATTTACTTAAAAATGATACTCTTAACATTTTAAACTTCATTAAATATTTTAAAATTTTAAATGAACAGCATACATTTTGAACCAGTGCTGCTTCATTTTTAAAAAAAACTTATACCTCCATGTGATAGATAAAATAATCTCTTTCTTTAGTGTCATTTGAAATTTTAAAATGAATAAAATTCTGTAATTAAAACTAAATCAAAGCAATAGGACAGATGGCTGCTTTATTTTTAAATTTCCTCTCCTCCTTCCCCCTTCTCCTTTGGATATTCTTATATATATATCACACTTTCCAAACTCAATTTGTAGAGAATTTGGAAAACAGAATGGTGTTAGGAAGAAAATAAAACCATTGACAATGCATCATCCAGAGATAATCACTTTAACATTTGTTGCTTCTTATATAGCCTTTTTTATAATGCAGTGTATGATTTCTATATACACATAATTATGTATTTATTTTATAGCCTTATATAGCCTTTTTTATAATGTAGTATGTGATTTCTACATATACATGCTTATGTATTTATTTTTTAAAATTACAGCTCATAACTCACGCGGTTTCATATTCTATATTTTAGTCAAATATTGTCAGCATTTTTCTGATCATTAAATTTTCCTCTGAAACAGAGTTTTAATGACATCCTATGGAGGTACTGTAATTTATCCAAACCTTTCTTTGTTAGACATTTAAGTTTTCAAATTATTTTCTCTTTTAAATATTGCTGAGATAAACATTATTATACTAAAACGTTTGTGTTGTATAACTATTTAGTTTATAAATTCATGGAAGTGGAATATCTATATGCCAGCTATAAATGCGGTATAAAACAATAGATATTTCATATGGGAAATTGAGTGAATTGAAAACAGTTTAGAGAAAAAACTCTAGGAAAGAAGGAGAGTATCCAGAAAAACCATTGTTTAATATTTTGTTATCTATCCTTAAACTTATTCACATTCACATAATTTTAAAATTAAATTTTATTCTTTTACAGATTTGGGATTACAGTATGAAAACTCATGTGTAATATCACTTTTTTTAATAACCCAATAATTTGTAAAAAAAAAAAAAAAAATTCCATGCCATCAGATAGTATTTGGCAACATCATTAGTAATGTCTATGTAATATTCCACTGATAAATTATTCCACAATAAATTATTTAAATGGATTGATGAAGATTTAAGTCTTTTTCAACATTTCAAAATTATAAGCTGTCTTGCAGTAGATATCCTTAATTATTTGTTTTGTGTATGTTTCTGATCATTGCTTTGCCATGAATTCCTAGAAGTAGAATTTCTCAGAGAAAATGAACATATGTTGCTGAAGACTAGGGAAAATGGGTACTATAGTGCTGGTAGAAGTATTAAATTAGTTTAGCCTTTTTGAAGTGCATTTGATAGTTATGTTTTCAGTGTTTATATTTAACATCATCCATCCAGATTTATTTTGGTATTTTCTGTGAATTGTGATTTAACTTAATCCTATTATTAGTAGTTAAGTAGCTACAACTGAATTCATTCTTTCTCCAAAGAGAGTTTTAAAATGTCATTGATGAATTTATTGGATTCTTAGTCAAACATTTCACATTTACAATTCATTTGCAACTGTATACCTGCTGCACTAGGAAAACAAGGGTGGGAAACAAGGCCCAGAAACCATTATACATCATTGCTCTGTTTTGGCTGTTACAGAAAATGGTCAGGTTAGTAAAAACAGATTAGGACCTGGTTGATAAGGTAATCACCATAACTTGCTTGTATTAATAATTCCTCACTTTTTGAGTTTGAGTTGAATTCTAACCTCTTAGTCATATTATATGGCCCTGTTGGTTTGAAACATCACAGTTCTCCCAAGCTGTGGTCCTAACTGTACACTACTAGATGTTTGGGGGCTGTTTCTTGCTCTACTATCAATTTGTTTTTTAATTATTTTGATTTTATAATATAGTTTAACATCTTGTATTTTTTCAAAAACAATTAAAATTTTTTCTGAATAGCTTATTCTGAATATTATTCACAATAATTGTATCAATTACCAAAAATTTCCATTGCATTAAATCTACAGAATAGTTTGGGGGAGGGAAAATTTTTTTATATTAAGTCTTACTACTTAGGAACA
>RJWJ010011258.1:0-44840 GCA_004363605.1 Indri indri
GTTGATATTTTACACTTTAGAAAAGAAAACTAAACCTTGCCAAACAGGCTATGTTCTCACAGAGATAAATTTACCCTTGAAATAAAAGCTTTTCATAAAAAAGTAAATCAATTGAAATGGTTAGATTAATTGCCTTTGTCCAGACCTCTGACTGACAAAAAATAAAAGAGCAAATATTTATACTGATGGAAGGTATGTGACATTGTATTATTCCAAAGAATAATTTGAATTTGAAGTTATTTAGAAACAAAGATTTCCGGACTACTACGGGAGCTCACATGAAATGAACCATAAATTATGACAATCTTGAGAGGCTTTGCTATTACCTAAGGGGATGACCATAGAGGTAGAGTTTAGCAAAAGTACTTCATGGTACTGGGGGCCCACGGTAGCAGCAAAAAACGTGGGCCCGCCACTGACCCAACATCGACAGGGTAGTTTGAAGAAGTGATACTGAGGGGGTTCCAGTGCATGGTCCTTTGCCAGCGACACAAGCCCAGAGAGAGTGGTAACTCAGGATAGGGACAAAAATGACATCCTTAAGGTCATTTGGATCTCTTGCAAATGGACTATGATGATATTCTGGTTATTGCTATTTATTCTTTGAGTAAATTGAGGTTTTAGTGCTGAAAAACTATGGCCATAATTCCAAACATTAAAAAAATGCTTTCTTTTATTTTCGTGAATTGGTGAATCCCAAATTCTCTCTCCAGTAGCAGGAGCACACATTTCACTGGTACTCGATCAAAGAACCCAAAATCTTTACTTTTTACTCATAATGTATATTCTCCTTACTATCCATAAACCTCAGTAAAGCAAACTAAAATAACAACAAAACAGAAATAAGAGAAGAACTAAGTGAGCAAACTTCCTGAGCTCAAAAATTTCTCAAATTTAGGAAGCGGTGCAGAATAAGCCACAGTGGCATAGAAATCATCTTGAGCTCAAGCCATTTGAGTTCACGAGTTTCCTCATCTATGTAAAAGCAGAATCTCCCAAAAGAACCCCATGAACTAGATTGTCATAACTCCTCTCCCTGGGAGCAAGCAGGAGAGACAGACTCTTTTCACAGAGGAAAATGAGAAGCAGTCACTGCACCTAAACAGACGTTGTCACGGTCTGTTCTCTGAAGTGCCAATTTGTGTTTCTTATAAGTTATTTGATTTCCCAGTAAGTCCCCTTCTCCCCATCACCTTCACCTATTAAGATGACACATAAGCCCCAAATTATAGCCAATCCTTCCTTCAAATTTCTCTTTGAGCTCCCATTATGTATTATGAGATTTAAATCTTTTTTCTCGGTAATATATCTTTTGTCAGTTTAATTTGCAGGCCCCAAAAACTGCACTTAGGAGAGCAGAGGAAACATTTTCCCTCCCTGCTGCTTCCAAAACCCCAAATCCTAGATTTTAGCTCACAACAAGCTTGGAAGTCACATGACACTCCAATTGTATTAATATTACCACCAGGTACGAGCTGAATACTTTTACGGTCAGCACAGTCTGGTGATTCCTAAGAACCCTCAGTCTAGGGTCTGATGATGCAATATTGCAGGATATCTAGTGGTCAAGAGACATTAGTGTTAGTCTTTGAAGTTGAGAAATACGAATCCAGGGATCCACTGGAGATTTACTCTGTGTCATTTGCTACTAGTACGGGATGGAGCATTTTCTATTAAGCTCAAGGTCAGAGCTTCCCTGATGCCTTTTTCAGAAAAACAAACCTCAGACTTCAGTTTATGCAGATAGAGATGAATTTTGTGGGTGTTCTGGAAATTCAGCTTGCACCAACACTACATTTTTATCACTTATATTACTTTTATAATGATTTCAGAAATCCGGTAGGGTGAGTTTCCAATTTTGTTTTTTCCAAAATTGTTCTGGCTATTGTAGTCACTTTTGACTTTCCATATAGATTTTAGAATCAGCCGATTGCTTTCTGCAAGAAACATGATTAGATGTTGATTGACATCTAAGGTTTCTTTGAATCTATAGAACAAATATGGGGGAAGAATTGGTGTCTTAAAAATACTGAGTATCTATGAACATTGTATATTTCTCTGCTTATTTGTCATCTTTGATTTCTTTCATCCCTGTTTTGAAAATTTTAGTATACAGACACTGCGCATATTTGGTTACATTTACAACTAAATATTTTTGATGCTATAGTAATGACATTATTTCTTTAATTTCAAATTATGAAGTTCATTGATAGTATAGAAAAATATAATTTATTTATATGCTGTTTTTTCATTCTATAACACTCATTAGACATATAAGCTTTTCTGTATGAGTCCTATGAAACAGTCTCTCAGGATGATATCTACGGTTCTCCATGGTATGAGGTCTGCCCGGCAGCAAGGAATAATGAAGACACCTTGTGCAATGACACAGGTTTCCTGATTGTCTTTGACTGGAGACCACTGACAATGGATGAAGCACACAGATAAACGTATTTTTACTGCAAAAATTGTTTTGAAAAAGTTGTATTGAAATTAGTAATATTTTTATATTCTGAGTATGTCATATTAATCATTATGCCTCTAAGTAAGAAAATAATAGAAATATTAAAAGTCACTTGATAATTTTTAGTGAAGTCTCTTTGGTATTGCCCAGAAACTGAGAAAGTGGATGACACTAAATTTAGGCCACTTATATTTTTATAAGACAGTTAGTTTCCATTCCTTTATTTTCAACAAAATTAAATGAGAACTAGTTAAATTGACATCTGATAGGTAAAAATAAATTTTGATAATATTTAACAATGATTTATTAAGGAAGAGTTCAAATAATTGAATATTATTGCCACAAAAATATCTCCTCTGTTCTCATCTGTTTATATATATGTGAACAAGTTCTCAATTAGTATAAGCTAATGGAATAAAAAATACCTTCATTCATCTCACCAATTTTTACTACTTAAAAACTATTTTTGAATATATTTACATTGTTTGATCAATTGTAAGCCAATAATAATTAAAAATACAACTCAATCCAGAGGATTTGTTTATTATTTAGAGCTCAATTGTTTTTAAAAATTGAAATTTCTAGTCATAGTTTCCTAGATAAAAGACCAAAACACATTACACTAAAATATGGTTTTATGGTAGATGTGGAATCAAAAAGTTACTTTAAGAACAAAAACGAAGGATTTAAAATGTTTGCTTATAAAAATAGCTTGCTCAAATAATTTTTTGATGGATGAGGTGTGAGTGGTCACATAGTATAGTATTTAAGTTCCATTTGTTATATTTAAAAGTGCATATGATGATTTTAATTTTAACTTGGCATTTGGAACATGCAAGGCATTATATTTTTGCAAGTTTTTAAAGGTATAATGATTTTCTATAAAAAAGTTTAGATTCATAAAAAAAAGTGAAAGGGGTATGCAGTTTTTTCAAAATTATTTTAGGATACAGAGAACAAAATTTATATACCACAAGACTAGATGCCCTCTGGCAAGTTAGCTCTCCCTGCCTTAGATCTGGTCTGTAGCATATTACATATGACTAATTTGACTCTTTCTGGGGAGAAGAAACTTTTCCTCTCTGCTCTTATGTTCAGTATTTGGGGGCTGCAAATTAAACTGACAAAAGACTAATTAACAAGAGAAAAACACTAGATTTAATTGTGGATATGTGGATGAGAGTTCACAGAGGAATGTGACTCAAGTCAATGGCTAGCATTGAGGGCATATAACATTTAGTAGGGGATGAGGAAGGGCAGAGGCACACTTCTGGGGAAAAAACGGCTTTTAGGAAACACAAATGGGCTTTTAGGAGATGAGATGGGAAATGTGAGAGTTTTATGACAAGTTCTGTTTAGGTGATATCTTATCCAGATGCTGACTTGTGCTGAGTTCTCTTCAGTGCTGAGAGTCAATCTTCCCTTGTTATGAAACCCCCAGAGAGGGGATTTATGACACATGAATTCTTTTTGGAAGCTTTGCTTTTAGGAAGATAAGGAGAATTTGGAAAAGCCTCTTCCTGTAGCTATTCATTCTCAAATATCTTCGGCTCAAAATAATTCTTATGCCACTGTGGCGTAGTATCGACCTCTTTATTATCAACAGTTTTTCATTTCTTACATTCAGTATGTCTGTTTGTCATTAGCATTGCCTATGCTAATTGTTCTGTAAACCATCTGTGCACCAGAATCTTGTGCAAAACTGGATACAGATCCCCAAATCCATACCAGCAGTAATTAAAGAAATATTCAGGGAAATAAATTACAAGTGAGAGAGCGATTACCAGGAAAATACAATTTTTAATAGTTCCCTTGATGAGGTTAAGAGGTCTAGTGCTAGGGAATTTGTCTAGACAGTCAACTTATATAAACAACTACCCATATAATGCAAAAATTTTCTATTCAAATACTTGCGATTGGCTGTAATAGCCTGTTTACTGTGGTTATACTGTATAACTCACAGATGTGGGTGTTGAAACAGAGACTCAGTGGGCATATGCTACAGCCATTTTCTCTTCAAACAATCATATTGGATTAGATTTGATTGAACTAATAATTTACAGTCATAGGTAAATAAAAATGAAAGTGTGCTCAGAAATAAATCTCATGAAATCATGTTTATCATAGATAGAAAAATTGGGGCAAAAGAGAAATTGATTCCAATGCCAGGAGCTGGAAAACATGTCCTTTTCAAATACTTTTAATCTCTGGTTATTTTGACTTGCTTCATTTGTCCAGCTCAGGGGCAGATGTAGAGATGAAAATCACGAGGAATGGAAGAGAGACACTCATGTTTGCTACTTTTAAGTGTTGATTTCCTTTGCGTTGCTTCTCAAGCAAAGCTTTCGGGGGGAGGGCAGAGTCTCACTCTGTCACCCAGTCTAGAGTTACAGTGGGGTGATCATAGCCCACTGCAGCCTTGAACTCCTGGGCTCAAATGATCCTCCTCCCTTAGCCTCCTGAGTAGCTAGGACTACAGGCATGTGCCACTGTGCTTGGCTAATATTTTTGTTGTTGATGGTGAGACTGGGTCTCACTATGTTGCCCAGCCTGGGGTCGAATCATGGCCTCAAATGATCCTCCCACCTTTGCCTCCAAACAATGCTGGGATTACATGTATGAGCCACCATGCCCAGCTGCAAAGCTCTTCTTAAAGGATGGATTATATCTGTTTACCGTTCCCTTCTTTAGTGTATCCCAAAAGGCATAGATGCTCTTTCACCTGGGGAAAAATTACTCCTTTTTACATGAGAGCTTGAGCAATTATAAACCTAACAGATGCTAGAATCAATAGTGACTGTGAAGAAAATCAGTTCCCAGTGTCACTAAGGTGATCTCTCTCTTACCTTATCACAATTAGGGTGTTGTCATAGTATGAACTCCCGCTTAGTGATTGCACATGGACAAGCCATGGACTATCCAAGATTTAATCAGATATCCCGTAGCCCTGAGAAGAATGATACATTCCATTATGTCCAAACTCTTTCGACATAGGATAAAAGACATTTCTACTTCCTAAGAGCCAAAGAAAAGTCAAGTTCAACCAATGATAATCTCAGCAGTAGTAATAGTTGCACTCTTCTGCAGGTAGCCAACTGGAATGTGGAGCTATGTGCCGCCTCCTTAGTCACTGGCATAGCAACGTAAATAGGATTGAATGTGTCCCATCAGAGTTTCATAAAGTAGCCTAGTCACGATTCTTTGCTATTAACTAAACTCAATTAGCTGGACTGTTGCTATTTTTTAAGTGGGGACTCCTCTTTTGACAATGAAAGTATTAAGAATCAAAATCAATTGAGATCTTTTTGGTTAAGAAATAATTGGTTCATATTTGACATTTTATGTGATTTAATATGATGTTTAAAAAATTATGCACCCTAATATCCACAATTTTAAAATGTGTATTGACTAATTGGTTTAGATATGTACATTTTAAGTTAAAAAGTTAATATGCTATGTATATTATTGGATTATCTAAGTAAACTTGAAGTATAAAATATGTTTAAGTAGATATAAAATATAAACCATATACAGCAAAAAGCTATAAATTAAATGTATTAAAGTTAGAAAATTTAAGTTCTTGAGAAGAAATTGTTTTTTAACTACAAAATTCAAATACTAAAGCTGGAAATTAAATATATCATTATGTTTAAATGAATTTTAAGGTAACTTTTTGAACAAATTTTGTAAATGAGACCAAATATTATTCAAATGCTCATTTGAAGTAACTGCAAAAATGTTCAAAATATATAATATATTGTAAGTTGAATTTTAAAGCTTAATAAAGATCTAGCTTTTTGTGCCTTTAGTAACTGGAATACTAATTGTTAAAAACAAAAGTAAAGGTCCAATTAGACTTCTGTGTACAAAAATAATTCTCAAGGACACTGAGATCACACATCAACATATGTAAGAGACTTATTGATACAAAATGAGGTATTTCTCCCTCCCAGAATTTTGGAGCAAGATCAGAAATTTTCATCTAAAAATGGTCTAATCAATTAGAAGCAACAGTGTCCTGGCAAAGATACTTACAAAGTTGTCACAATGGGTATGTGCAGTAAACCTTATGTCGGGCACTTGGTTAAGAGCATACATTTATATATGAGCTCAAAGTTTCACAAAAACTCTGTAGGGGTGGATATGATAAGGGTAGACATTACTACTCTTCATATATTATATATGGCAAAGCAAACTTAATAAGGTTAAATAAGTTTCCCAAAGACACAGTATTGGGGGTTCATAATGTCCCCAATAAAGATAGGGTAGGGTCCCCTGGCAGACTGTGCTGCAAAAGATGAATGAAACAAAGACACAGAAACAGAAATAATATTTAAGAAAGCGGGAAAACCAGAGGACCACTAGCACTCTGGTGCCAAGGTGGCAGTGACTGAAACCCAGCACTTGCTTTTTATTCTCTTTGCCATGCTGCAAAACACAAAGCTCTCATGTGAAAAAAAATCATGGGATACAGTGATCAAAGGTTTCGGGGCTCCCCCCAAAATCACAAGGTGTCCTAGCTAATTTCCTTCTCCTTTCTAGAAGTGAAAAACACATAATTCTTTAGTAGGTACAATCTTTTTGGCCAAGGTAAACTAACTAATTTTATCCTATGTACATGGATATCAATCTCTAACTTTAGTAGCTGTGACCCATTTGATCAAGGAACAAAGAAACTACATGCTTTCCACTGGGAGACTGGTTTTACATTAACTGAGGCATTGGTGAGACAAAGGGGGAGAAGGAACTTGGCCCGGTGTTCAAACAATGAAAGCCTTGAGACCCTTCTCCTGGGCTGACATATGGCAATCTACCTCTACAGCCATGAGAAGTTTTCATGTCAGGCCGCCCGCAGCTTTTCATGCATGAGACCCCTTAGGCTCTGAGGTTGGAGGATGCTTTGCTGTATTCCCCGATCACTGATATATGTTCCCCAACTAGGCAGTTAACATCTGCCCTTATTTCAGGCTTCTGCTCAGGCAATTCCTTCACCTCCTCTCCTCTCACAGCCTCAAACATAGCATCCCTAAGTCCCAGTGGTCTTAATCCCATCAACACAGCCAATGGGAAGTAGAGCCAGCTTGCAAACTCTGATCCAGTTCTGCTAATGATGAGTGTACTCACATGGCATCATTCTATCGCAGACATAGAATGAAGGTTTCTCTCACAGCTCTCAAAAAGACAAGATGCTTTCTTTACCTAGACATATGACCAGAGCATCCCTTGTGGTACCCCAAGCTAGTGCTCTTGTGCTGAATGACAGCAAGTAAACAGACATGCTGGGCATGGCCAAGATGTACTCACAGGTGACCTTCATGTTGACTTATTCTGGGTTCCTGGCTTAAAATCTCCAGCTCTTCTCTACTTAGGGCTCATAAGGTACTCTAAGACACCAAAGCCAGCAGAGAGAGCATCTTTTAACCTTAACCTCATGAGTGTAGTCTAAGGACAAATACCATGTGCCTCTGGGAGAAGCTTTGAGGACAGGGCTGGACACCCACAGTAGCACACACAAAAGGCCCAGTGGGCCTGATGGTCATTAGGTGAGTCCTTGAGTCAGTCATGGTGTGGAGCCTGAAGGCTTGAGACCCAGAAAAGACAAAGTGATGTAGGAGACCAGGAGGCAGCATGGGAAATGTCAGGGACAGTGCTGCTGCCTGCTGTAGGAGTTTCAGAAAGAACACCTTCTTGGTGGATCAGATCTACTGCAAGAGTGAGAAAGTGAGACAGTAAAGTTCCCAATCTCTCCCCACCTCATCCACAAGTCAAAGCCTCCATGATTCCCTGGAATTTCAATAAAAAGGTTAATGTGTTGTCATACCAGAAATTTTCCACATATTCCTTTGGACTGTAACTTTCCCTGTGAAACAGAACCAAGAACCGGCTACAGAAAGATAAGCGAGGTGGGTATTTCTTTGTGAGACATGCAGACTTCTCAAGTCCTTGCACATAAGTGGGTGGAGCTTAATCAAAGAAAAGTCCAGTAAAGGCAAAAGTGCTTGAAGAGATGCATTTGAAATCGGATGGCCAGGAAATATGGCAGAACCGGAGGCCAGATATTTTAAAGGGCAATGAAAGTTAGAGTCCTTCTAATAGGATACCTTTCCTTGGCACTGGGTGCTGATACTTATCCCTTATTCATTCATTCATTCATTCTTTCATTCGTTTATAGAATTTCACTTGGGCCCTTTTCCAGGTACAGGGTGGTTAAATAGTGATTGGCATTATTCTTGCCCTTCAAGAAGAGTGATAACTGACCTCTCAGCAGTATTAGAAAACCTGCGTAATCTCCGTCTACTAGGCCTCTAAATTACCCACCAAGACACGGTACACTACCCTATTTCTCTTAACAGGAACCAAGCAAAGTATAGCACTCTGTGTGCAGAGGGCTTAAATGCCTTCTCTGCAGAAGAAACTTAGGGTATTCTAGCTGGAGTTGGTGAGTACTGGCACATGGCATCCATTCCATATTTGCATTTTTTCAGAGATTCAGTGCTGCCTTCCCCAAAGAATGGAATAGAAATTCCATGTCATCTGTTATCTCAGAGGGCGTGGCGTTGAGTCAGGCTCACCAGAATAATGACTATCTCATCCCTTTTTCACAGTGATGAAAGCAAGTGCCTGAGTCTGACAGATTTCTCCATTCTTGAGTGGGACGATTCCCCATCCCTTCCCACCAGCCAGCTGCAGAAAGTGAGCCAATGGCTGTGCGAATTCCATAATGCATCTGAGAAATTTAGCGGTGGGAGGAGTTATGTCCAAATGTGTCATCAAATGCAAGGGGGCCTGAAGTGGAACTCTGAGGCCAGAGTGACAAGAATTTATAGTGTGAAGCAAGAATTCATAGGTCAAAATGAGATTCTAGCATGATCATCACTAGCATTGGCAAACTGTTGTCAGGGAATTGGAAATAGATTCCTTGTGTTCCCAAGGACATATTGTATGCAGGACCAGATAAATTTAAGGGTCTCGGGAGAAAAGGTGTGTGGTTTTCCTGAGGGAATGTTCTGGAGTCTTTTGTCTTAGTTTCACTGTGCAGACACCAGTAAGGTTTGGATAGGAAGAAAGGTGCTGTGGGCCTAAGCTTCTCAGAAAGAAGGAATATAGAAGCTGGTTTTTCTGTGGGTCACGCTTACTGCCTTTGGAATTGCCCATTTATTCCTCCAAACATTCCCTGAGGTGGCCATATCAGCAGCCTCTTCCCCTAAGTACCCCACTGGAAGGGTGTCCTCTGCAGAATTCCACAGGGCAAGGCTCTGCTGGGAGCCTACTGGAAGACTGGGAAGGATGTGAGTGGGTCTCCTGCACGAGTTCTTGAACATCAGGGACTTTGACTCACTCTGTCCTACACCCTGCTTGGCAGAGCACCTACCACAGAGTATTTGAGCAATAAATGAGCACACAAGCCTTTGAGGAACACATTTGTTTTTCTAGCCACCTCCCTCTAGGGAGGAAGAAATAAACATGGCTTCCATTTCAAGCTATGACTTCATGCAGTGTCTTCACTCTTTCAAGCAATATCTTCACTCTTTTCTCTACATTTATCTACATGCTATTAACTCATCTCTAGATCGAAAGTTAATCACTGAGGACATGTGGGCACAGAGCCTATGATTACAAATATAACACTGTTTTACTTTTCCTATTTCCATGCCACCTTTTCATTATTATCACTCCCGTTAGGAATAGGATTCTTTGTGTATGTTCTCAAAAGTCATTCTAGGAGGGAGGAATCTCAAGTAGATAGTGTGAGAATGCTGGCCTTTGTGTATGTGCAATAACAAAGGGTGGTATAATCCTAGACACAGAAAATGGAACAAGGATGCTGTGCCCACAGTGCTGAATGAGCGCTAGAGGAGCCTGGCCCTCTGGTATCATCCCCTTCTCACATTGGGGTAGGGTGCAGTGCATAGGCTGACAGCTGCACAGGACCAGGGTAACCACACAAGAGATAGTACAGGCATTACTGAAGCCAAATGCCATGTCAGGTCCTATATCCATTTATACATAAAATAAATGACATCTGACTAGATTTATATTTTTGCTAATGGAAATCGTATGAAAATGACATTTCAAAGATCAACATTTTCATATGAAAAATATACTAATGCCAGAGTTAGTGAGCTTTAATTATTAGTTGATTCTTTTTTTCTCTTCCATAAATACCTATCTTTGCCCTTTAGGGATGCATTCGATTTCCGTTATGCAGAAGGGCAGACCACTTTCTTCCTGATACCACCATAATAAGAGCTAAGCTCCACTCTATTCGCATAATGCCTACTCAAGTTTTAGTGTTTCTTTTTGAAAACAGTTATCTTTGCCTGCCCCTAAAATTTTATTAAAAAGAAGTTGCTCTCATATACATTATTTTGACATTTTCAGATTTATCATGTCTGTATATTAGTCTCAAAAAATCTTGCCCTTTAGAAGACATTGTATTTTAAAGCAAAAGGAAACTAGGGCAGTGAATCTTAGTGAATCTTTTCTAATCACGCTCAGAGAGATGATTTTAATGTAATGTCTTTTGATATATCAGAGTAATATTCAGGTTTTCCTTCTGGAAAAATAACGACAATGCTTTTGATGAAGGGAAAAATGATCTTACTTATAAAAACATTTATTTTGAAACCTAAAACATTTTTATTGCTTCAATGTCCAGAGAATCTCTCTTAAAAGTTAAAAGGGACACCCAAGGTCATTTACAGTGTTTTACTACTGAAGTAGAATTTTCCTTTATAACACCCACTAAAGACTGCCAACAAGTCTTCATTTTTACACTGCAAAGAAGGAGTTCAAACGTTAGAAACCAGCACAGTCTACTCCTGGATTACGCTTATTATTTGAAATATTTTATTTATGTTAGAACCAAATCATTTATTTGAAACTTTCACCACTAATTCTAATTCTACTGCAGAATGGGCTCTCTTTTCTTTATTCCAAATATGTTCTTTGTACATTTGAAGATGAGAGTCATAAAGTTCCTAAAATTATCTTTCTTGTGATACATATTTTAAATATGTTATTTCTCTCAACATTTATTTAGTGGCTATATTTCAGGGTCCCAGGCTGGTTTCTATCAACATAGAGGTAAAGGGAAAATAGTCTTTGAACTCAAAGTCCATTGGGAAAGATGCTCAGAGTGTTGCAATATAGAATGATAGCTCTGTGTGTGCAGCTGTGACTCAAAGTGGCAAACAAGCTTTACCTCTAGAATTGATCCTTTGCATGAAAACATGATTTTCTCAAAGCGAACTGTCAAGTATGTTTTTTTAAAAGCAGTTGAATAGATTTTTTTCAATCAAAATTGTTAAATTTGTAAACAAGTTTATCCCAGAACTGATAGGCACATCACTCTTGATAAACACGTGTTGCCTGCATATATGACTACCTCACCCAAAGAGATAAACACACTTTGTACCCCAAAAATTGTAAATATGTTTTGTAAAGTACTGACAATGTAGAATGTTCTGATAAAGAATGATGTATGTTGTGAACAATTTATATGACTAGTGATATAATGGCTGGTATAAGTCAGAATGTGGCTGAGAAACTGAACCAACAGAATAGAATGTGAAGAATTCTGAGTAGCTTACACATCCAGCCCTCCAAACCAATGCAAGCATCAATGCCCTGCCCCTCTCCTGAGTGTATAGTTAGCTTCCAGACGTCAAACACCTCTCATACATTTACCGTATGGCAGCGAGGGCTCTGTTGCGTGTAACACTGTGGCTGCCAGTGCTGGCTGGGGGCAAATGACGGGCAAGGCAGTGAGAATCCAGACATCCTAGGAAAGCACCTGCCTTCCACACTCTTTCCTTTCTTGTTCGCAGTTGCCGCTTAGCTAGTTGAAGGAAATCATTAGGATTTGTCCAAGCAAGTGGTGTTTATATGCAATTTCTCTTCATAGTGTATGCTCATGGCTTCTCAAACACAGGCCTTTATTAGCTCTTGAGGTGTGGCTCTACAAAGGAACGCAGAAGAAAAAGCAATTTTTAATTTGTTGGCATCTAATAACAGCCTCAAAATACAAAAAGCATAAAAGGTCAGAACTACTATGAGACATTAAAAAATCACAGTAATATATTTGAATACCACTCTTAGTAATTGATAGTACAAGAAGAAAAAGTCATTAAAATTTTAGAAAAATTTAAGAACATGATTGATATACATATATTCCTACAATGGAAATTTACACTGTAATAATAAAGAATGAAATATACATACGCAATATCCATGTATATGATATACATGGAGCCAAACATTTTGGCTCCAAGTGTGTTAAAAGAGAAATAAATTAAACAAAAAATACTGAGCATTTTTTGCTTGTATAATGTTCAAAACCAGGCAACTATAATGAATATTATTTAAGATGCATACATGGGTAATGTTATTTTAAAGATAAGGAAATTATTTTTATCAGAAAGGAAAATGATTAGCACAAATTTGAGAGGAAGTAGTGACTGACCAAAGCATGTAGATGTTTCTGTTATCTTGCAAAGCCATGCAACTTTATCAAAGTGGTAGTTAGATTCATGTTTACTTTATAATTACTGTTAAGCTACACATCTGGGTTTATGTACTCTTCTATTTGTGTGATATGTGCTATAACAAATATATCAAAAGTAAATGGGTAAAATAAAAAAAAAACAAGGTCTTTGATGTGGGTGTTATGACAGCACTATTTAGTCATATGAGGATATAGGAGAGGCATACATTTGATTACTTCCTTTTGCACATGTTTTGAACAATTTAAATTTACATTTCTTTACTATTTAATATTCCCATATACTACATCTCAAGTATTTTCTTTGAATAGTAGGGTTTATCCATTTAGGTGTATTTTGTTAGGTGTATATGCTTTTAAAAATATTTTCTGTTTTAAAATTTAAAATGTATATAAATGTAGACATTTTATATATTTAAAATATATTTTATGTTATATTTCTTTTAATAGATTAAGGAGTTACAAGTGCTTTTTGTTATGCGGATAAGTTATATAATGCCAAAGTCAGGGTTTTTAGTGTTTCTGTCACCAGAACAGTGTACCTTGTATCCAACAGGTAGACTTTCATCCCTCACTGCCCTTCCACCCTCCCTCTTTCTTAGCTTCCAATATCCATTGCACCACATTAAGACCATGTATACCCATCGTTTAGCTCCCACATAAAAGCGAGAACATGTGGGGTTTGTTTTTCCATTCCTGACATACTTCACTTCGGATAATGGTCTCTAGTTTCATCCAAGTTTCTGCAAAGACATTATTTCATTCCTTTTAATGGTTGAATAGTACTCAATGTTATATATTAAGATATACCATATTTTCTTTATCCATTCATCCATTGGTGGGCATTTTGATTGATTCCATTTGTTTGCTATTGTACATTGTGCTACAATAAACACCTGGGTGCAGGTTTCTTGTACTACGATTTCATTGCCTTTGGGTAGATATTCAGTAGTAGGATCACTGGATCAAATAGTAGGTCTACTTCTAGTTCTATGAAGAATCTCCATACAGAAGAATCTCCATAGAGGTTGTACTAATTTACAGTCCTACCAAAAGTTATTAGCGTTCCTTTTTCATCCCATCAAAGCCAACATCTATTGTTTTCATTTTGTAATAATGACCATCAAGATTGGGGTAAGGTGGTATCTCATTGTGGTTTTAATTTGCATTTCCCTGATGATTTGTGATGACATTTTTTTTTCATATATTTGTTGGTCATTTGTATATCTTCTTTTGAAAAAATCTGTTCGTGTCTTTTGCCCACTTTTTGATGGAGTTATTTTTTTCTTGCTGATTTGTTTGAGTTCTTTGTAGATTCATGATATTAGTGTTTCATTGGATGCAGAGTTTGTGAATATTTTCTTCTATTTTGTAGGCTATCTATGTACTTTGTTGATTATCTATTTTGTGTAGAAACTTTTTTATTTAATCAAGTCCCATTTATTTATTAGTATTTTTGGGGCTGCTGTATTTACCTTTGGTGTTTTAGTCATAAATTCTTTGCCTAGGCCAATGTCCGAAAGAGTTTTCCTATATTTTTTTCCTAGAATTTTTATGGTTTTAGATCTTATATTTAAGTCTTTAATCCATTGTGAATTAATTTTTTTATATGGTGAGAAATAACAATCCTGTTTCACTCTTCTTCATGTGGCTACCAAATTTTCTCAACACCATTTATTGAATAGTGCATCCTTTCCCCAGTGTATGTTGTTGTTTGCTTTGTCAAAAATCAATAAGTTGTAGCTACATGGCTTTATTTATGGATTTTCTATTCTTTTCCACTGGTGTATGTGTCTCTTTATACCAGTATCATGCTGTTTTGGTTATTATATGCTTGTAGTATAATTTGAAGTCAAGTAATGTGATTCCTCCAGCTTTGTTCTTTTTGCTTAGGATTGCTTTGGCTGTTCAGGCCATTTTCTGATTCCATATGAAATTTAGGATTTTTTTTTTCTATTTCTGTGAAAAATTTCATTGGTATTTTATGGGAATTGTGTTGAAACTGTAAATCACTTTGGGCAGCATAGACATTGTAACAATATAGATTCTTTCAATCCACGGGCATGGGATGTTTATTCATTTGTTTGTGTCATCTCTGATTTCTTTCATAAGTGTTTTGTATTTATCCTTTTAGAGATATTTCACCACATTGGTTAAGAATATTCGAAGGTATTTTATTTTCTTTATAGCTATTGTAAATTGTATTGAGTTCTTGATTTGATTGTCATCTTGACTGCTATTAGCGTACAGAAATGGTACTGATTTGAATACAATAATTTAGTGACCTGAGACTTTAGTGAATTTATTTATCAATTATAGAAGTCTTTTGGAGGAATCTTTAGGGTTTTCTAGATATCAGATCACATTGTCAGCAAACAGGGATAGTTTGACCTCCTCTTTCCCAGTTTGGTTACCTGATTTCTTTTTCCGTTCTTTTTTTCTCTTTCCTGATTCCTCTGGCTAGGACTTCCAGTACTATGCTGTATAGAAGTGGTGAGAGTGGCTATTCATTGCAATGAAAACATTCCAGATGTTGGGGGAATGTTTTCAACTTTTTCAGTATGGTCTTGGCTGTGGGTTTGTCATATATGGCTTTTATTATTTTGAGGCACACCCCTTCTATGACTAGTTTGCTGAGTGTTTTTATCATAAAGTGGTGTTGAATTTTATCAAATGGTTTTCCTGCACCCATTGAGATAATCATATGGTTTTTGTTTTTAATTATGTTTATGCGGTGAATCACATTTATTGATTTGTGTATATTGAACCATGCTTGCATACTTGGTATGAAACTCACTAGATCATGATGTGATGCTGGATTTGGTTTGCTAGTATTTCGTTGACGATTTTGGCATCTATGTTCATAAGGGATATCAGTCTGTAGTTTTCTTTTGTTGTTGTTGTGTCCTTTCCTGGCTTTCGTATCAGCCTGTCACTATCTTCACAGAATGAGTTAGGGAGGACACCCTCTTTCTCAATGTTATGGAACAGTTTCATTAGGATGGGCGTCAGTTCTTCTTTGTAGGTCTGATAGAATTCAGCTGTGAATTTATCTGGCCTTGGGCTTTTTTTGTTGTTGCTGTTGGGAGATATTTTATTATTGTTTCAATCTCATTTCCTCCTTTTTTTGATCTGTTCAGGTTTTCTATTTCTTCTTGATTCAAGCTTGGGAGGTTGTGTAATTTGAAAAATTTATCCATTTCCTCTAGATTTTCTAGTTTGCGTGTATAGAGGTTTTCATAGTAGTCTTCAAGTGATATTTTATATTTCTGTAGTATCAGCTGCAATGTCTTCTTTTTCATTTCTTATTGAGCTTATTTGGATTCTTTCTCTTCTGTTCCTGGTTAATTTGGTTAGTGATCTATCAACTTGGTTTACCTTTTCAAAGAATCAACTTTATTTCATTGATCCTTTTTATTGCTTGTTTTGTTTCAATTTCATTTAGTTCTGCTCTGACATTGGTTATATTTGTTATTTCCTTTCTTCTGCCTTTGGGGTTAGCTTGTTCTTTTTCTGGTTCTTTGAGGTGTGACATTAGGTTATTAATTTGTGATCTTTCCATCTTTTTGATGTAGGCATTCAGTGCTATGAACTTCTCTCTTAGCACTGCTTTTCTGTATCCCAGAGATTTTGGTAGCATGTGTCACTTTCGTTGTTCAATTCAAAAAATCCTTTAATTTCCTTCTTGATTTCCTCATTGAAGCAAGGATTGTTCAGCAGTAGATTGTTTTATTTCCATGTGTTTGTATAATTTTGAGAGTTGCTGTTGCAATTGATTTCTAGTTTATTCCTCTGGGGTCTAAGAAGACACATGGTGTGATTTTGAATTTTTCAGATTTACAAGACATGTTTTGAGTTCTAATATATGTTCTATTTTGGAGAGTGTTCCATGTGCTGAAGAGAAGAATGTATGTTCTACAGTTTTCGAGTAGAATGTTCTATAAATGTCCGTTAGGTCCATTTGTTCTAGAGTCCCATTTAAGTTCAGTGTTTCTTTGTTGATTTTCTGCCTCAATGATCTGTCTAATTCTATCAGTTGAGGGTTGAAGCCCCTGGCTATTATGATGTCACTGCTTATTTCTTTCCTTAAGTCTAGTAGCATTCATTTTACGAATTTGGGAGCACCTGTGTTTGGTGCATGTATATTTAGGATTGTTATATCTTCTTGTTGAATTGATTCCATTATCATTATATAATGAGCGTATTTGTCTTTTTTAACTGTTGTTGTTTTAAAGTCTATTTTATCAGATTTAAGAATAGCTACTCCTGCTCACTTTTGGTTTCCATTCATGTGGAATATTTCTTTCCATCCCTTTACCTTGACTCTACAAGAGTCTTTATAAGTTAAATGGGTTTCTTAAAGATGGCATACATTCGGGTTGTGTTTTTGTATTCATTCCAGCAAACTAAATCTTTTACGTGTGGAGTTTAAACCGTTTGCATTCAATGTTAATAGTTAATAATGATATATGACATACTGTGCCAGTCATCATGTTGATTCCTATCTAGTTGCTTTGGTTTTTTTTTTTTTTTCTTTCTTTGTGTTAATGTTTTTAAGAGCTATGACCTTTTACTTTTGGTTGTTTTTATACTGGTGGATATAGATTGTTCTGTTTTAAGAATTTCTTGTAAGGTATGCATGCAAGTGGTGAAAAATTCCCTTAGTGTTTGCTTATCTGGGAAAGACTTTCTTTCTCCGTTATTTATGAAGCTTAGTTTTGCAGGGTACAAAATCCATGGCTGATTGTTATTCTGTTTAAGAAGGCTAAGAGCAGGACTCCATTCCCTTCTAGCCTGTAAACTTCCTCTGAGAAGTCTGCAGGTAGACTGAAGGGTTTTCCATTATAAGTTACTTGATGCTTTCATCTCACAGTTTTTAGTATTTTCTCCTTCACTTTGACTTTGGCCAGTCTTATGACTATGTGTGTCGGAGGTGTCCTATTTGGAATGAATCTTCCAGGAGTCTGATGACCTTCTTGTGTCTGAATGTCTAGATCTCTAGTAAGACCAGGGAAATTTTCCTTGATTATTCCCTCAAGTTGGTTTTTCATGTCTCTTGCTTTTTCTTCTTCTCCCCCAGGGACACCTATAATTCTTATGTTCAGTCATCTTACATAGTCCCGTTAATTCTCAAAGACATTGATAATTCCTCTTGATTCTTTTTTCTTCACTTTTGCTTAACCGGGTTGATTTGAAAACCTTGGCTTCGAACTCTGAAATTCTTTCTTCTGCTAGGTCTATTTCCACTATATTTTGAAGTTCCTTAAAGGACTCTTTCATTTCCATAAGTTCTGCTATGCTTTTCCTTAAAATATCTATCTCTTTCATGAATTTTTCCCTCGTGTCCTGAATTACTGTTATTCTTGGGCTTCTTTGTGTTGGTTTTCAGCTTTGTTGTCAATACCATTGAGTTTGCTTGAAATCAATATTCTGAATTCCATACCTGACATTTTAGAAGTTTCATTTGGTTGAAGTCCATTGATGTGGCCTTAGTGTCATCTTTAGGGGGTGTTGAAGGATTTTTTTTTTTCATGTCACCAGTATTCTTATGCTTGTTCCTTCTCATCTGGAATCTCTTCTCTCAGCTCAAAACTAATACCTTTGAGGCACAACTGTTCTCTTCTGCTGGCAACTCTGTTGCTCAGTGAAGAGAGGGAGAGTCCCCTGGATGTATAGTTGAGCCCTGCTTCAGAAGATTGATCTGGCAGGAGAGGAGCAGATGAACTGAAAGCATTTAACACAGCCTTTCTTCTGCGTTGCCCTATTTCCCTGTGTTTGTTACAGTCCAAGCTGGAGCTGGCGGATATTCATACAGAGTGGTGGGCAGCACCCAGGCTACTGCTGGAAACTTGGACAGGAGCAGGCATGTCCCTCTCTGTAGAGGGGATGCTAACGGAGTTTTCTCTGCCCAGGTCCCTCCACAACAGTGACAATACTGGCTGGGCTAGGCTCTTTAGATGGTGGCAGTGGGTGCCAGGGGTATAGGCACTCACTCTGCCAAGTCCAGGGCAGTGGCAGCACATGGTGTGTAGCAGCATGAGGTGGGAAGAACAGCATGCAGTGGGCATGTGGCAGTGGGAGGGGTTTTAACTCTGCACAGGTCTGGCATGGCAGCAGCAGCTGTGGTGCTGGCATGGTCATGCGCCCCACCTAGGTCCTCAAGTATATTTTAGTCATACTTGTTATCATATGGATTCTACCATTGTTTCACTTTTGTTTCATTGTTTCACACAGTGTTGTACTTCAACTTTGACAAAATATATTAAATTTGGTTTAATCAGCAGAAACCTTTAAAACTAAAGTTTTTTTGGACCTCATAAAGATTGAACTCAGGTTACAGACGAATAAAGCAAAGCTCAGAGAGAAGTGACTTGGTTAAAGTCCACTGTGAAATAGTTGCAGAATCATGACTGAAATAGGATTCTGGGATTTCAGCTAGAGAAATTTCCCTAATGTGGCACAGTGCTATCAGGCTTTCACAATAGAGGGCATTAGCAGGACATTGCAATAGGAAGGGGGCATCTCTCCTGGTCCCAGTGTGCCCTGTTTGTTATTTTTGGCTCCTGCTTCATTGAGTGGTCATCAGCGGTGCCTGTGATGCAAAAATTTGGTGGTTTCCTGCCCCAGCCATGCACCCAGAGCATGCAGCCTCTTGGCACAGGGGTGCACTGGTGACTTGGTGACTACTATACCTCAGTCTTCCCAAAGCAGATACTGCCCCTTTCAAATCTGGTGCCCACAGCAGCATCCGTCCTCCTCTGCACATGTGTCAACCAGCCTCAGCTCACCTGCCCATGGGGTTGTCTTCTTCTTCTTGGACCAACTTTGACCACAGCAAACTAGTTTGGCTATCCACTGAACTGTAGAACTGCAGCTGCAATTCCACCAAGGCCCAGCTTTGGAGACAGACACCTTCCAAATGTTTCCTCCCTTGAGTACTCTCCTTCAGCCCAAGGGTATATTTTAGAGTTCTCTTGACATTAAAGATTCATCTCTTATAGTTTAATAATTTGTTGGGTTAAACTTTATATTGAACACATACTGAACATACATTGAAAATAATACTAAACTTCTCCTTTTAAAATTTCTGTCTACTGATTGGACCCAGGCTGATAAAATGGTCTACAGTAATAATAATACTCCTCACATTTGCCGTACCTTAGGAAGTTTTAACAACTTTCCCTGGACTAAATCAAGTTTATCTGGCTCCACAAAACACTGTTGATGCCCTGTGCCCCTCTGCTCCTAGAGGAAACTCTGAGTCCTCCACCACCTTTGGGATCTGAATGATCAATAAGCCTTATACCATGAGGAATATGTATCCTGTCTCATGTGTTATAACTGAGACCTTCTCTGAAAACATTCTCAAATAAGGACTCAGACTAACATTTAATCTGCCTTGTAACCTGTCTTGAAGGCATTGGTTCCATTTCCAATGAGTCCTGCAGACTATAAACTAGTATCTCCCAAACATGCAATTCCTGACGTTAGCATCTCTTCCCCACCACATTTACTTTCTCTCCTCATAGGTAGCCTTCAATTTCATTACACAGCTATCCTTGGGACAGTAAATACTTAGCAAAAAATTCTGAGAATAACACAGAAGATGACTCGTGGGTTTGAGAGAGCAAATAAATAACCATCTCTGGGGTTCAAATTATGTATTATTTGAAGATGGAGAGGAGAATTATTTGATGTTCTACTGGTTGCTTGAGCTCTGAAGTCTTAGTAGTGCTGAGACCTGAGGTGTGTGATCAATGAGAAATTGGTATGGTCAGAGCAGATATGTATAAATTCTCTAATACACAACCATGAGAATTTCGTCCAGTGTTTTATAGTGTATAGTGACTAAAAAAACCAGTGTACATATATATGGACTAATTTAACACTCATTTCATTCTCTTTGCAGAACAAGTCATGGCTAACACGATTGTCTGCTTGCTATGATTTTGATATTCCTGTTCTTCAATATTATGTTTATATCAGACAGAGTAGTCTCTAGGCAGGTATATATGAATCGAGTATCAGCATATTCAACAGGTACTTAGAAGCTTTCTTACTGCTTTTGGCTTTGTCTATGGGTAAAATTAATCAACCATGGCCATAAAATTTAAAAAAGTATTTAATGCAATTTATTACATAGATAATATAAGCAATATTCATTTTAAGCATAGTATTAGCCTAGGATTTCATATTTTGAATTTTAGAATGAAAATTATTTTTGCTTAAAAACATGTATAGAAAAAATAACAACAGGAACTCCAAATGTTTTGTTTTATTTTGTTAGTGGTGTTTTGTTTTAACATTTGTCAGCACTTCAATCTATCTGCATAAAGTCTGAGTAGTCAATATTGGCAAATGAATCAATCCACTCATCAGTTAAAGAGGAAACATCTCATTTGGTTGAATATATTGCCTGATTCATTGAAATAAGAGACCAATTTATACACACCAGTTAATCCATAATTTGATGTAGAAACAAACACTTTAATAGCCATAGGGCATAAAAAGACTTTATTAAAGAAAACAAAAAGCAGCTAGTTTAAATCATCTTAACACTTTAACATGGGTTGCCAACTGAAGGTTTTAGTAAAGTTACCTTAAAAGTAACATTTTCATGTGGTTAAATTTATAAGACTGTATGAAAAATAGAATAATTTCAAAGATTAAAAAATTTAAATTCTGTTAATCATTATATAAGCTTAATAATTGAAGAATATATTAATATAATATAAAATATACCTACCATATTACATAATATATACTACTAGACACTACAATTATAACATATTTTTATGTTAAATAAATTATGTAACATCATATGCAATATGTAATTATATGTTATATTTAACATTTGTATCTCAATTCCATTGATATTACAACGTATTAAACAACAGCAAAGTTAACAAGAAATTCATTTTTGGAATTTCTTGCAAGTGAATAGTTGATAAAATAAAAACAAACAAAAATTACTTTGTAGAAAAAAGTCTATGCAATGTATAATTTAATAGTTTTGTTTTAGCAATGAAATATCTAGGAAAAGAATATCAATTTTTTTTAATTTTCCAGAGAAATCTTTATTTAAACAATATGCCTATAGATTCACGGTAAATAAAAGATAGTTCAACTTTCTTAATCAGAGTATCATTTTATTCCTCACAAGAAAATTGTGAGTTATTTCCTGTTATTTCCATTTTATAGACTAACGAGTTCTGAGTGGTGAGGTGACTTACACAAGATCACATAGCTGCTAAGTGGCAGAGTCGATACAAAATTCCTCAGCAGTGATACATGATAACGTTGGTCTCTTCATCGCCTGCACTTGAATAGGATACTTCCAGGATGTGAAAATGATAATCATTGCTATGGTTTATAGTCTGAAAAGGAAAGAAATGTTTAGAACTTAACCTTGGAGTAGGCACTTCAGTTGAATGCTTGCTCATTGTAGAATATTGAATTTTGAAGGTCAAGTCTACAATTAGGCCACCTACTTCAGTGAGAGGAGACAAAAAAAAAAAAATAACCATCCAGTTGGACAGAGAATGCTATGACATACAATTTCAAGGACAATTTTAAGAAGAATTTCAGTAAGAACAAGAATTTTCCATCATATTTGAACCAGGCATATTTGAACACTCTTCTAGCGTTCAAAATAGAATTAAAATTGATTCTCAAAGAAAAACTCCGGGTTTTTTTCTGTTTTTTATTTCCCCTGTTTTTCTCTACACTCATGCTACTTCACTCTAGTCATCAAAATATATGAGGAAATTCTCCAATTCTCTGCGGACAACAGCTGGATGGCCTATAACTCAATTCAGTACTATCTACCTGGAATTATCACAGACCCCACAGGCTAAGTGCTCAATTTCCCAAACTGTCCCCAATTTCAAATGACAATCACAAGTGGTGGGTCCCGAAGTTGCTCACAGTGGCTGTCCAACTTGGCTATAAATCAGAATTTCCCATGATCCCCTCCTCAGTTTCTATCATTTGCTAGGATGGCTCACCGAACACAGGGAAACACATGTGCCAGATTATTAGAAAGGATATGATAAAAGACACAAATGAACAGCTAGATGAAGAGGTACAAAAGGCAAGGTTTGAGAGGGTCCCAAACACCCATATTGCTTAGGAAATAACAAGGGTGTTTGGAGCTGTGTGCCAGGAAATGTGGATGAAAACAAAATATATATTTCTTATTATATATCGCAATATCACAGCTCCTAATACCCAGCCACACTGTAGCTGAAAAACTGAATTTTGAGCCAGACAAATGTAACAGCTGTCACTGCTTCCTATTAGTGACTCTAATTACATCTTTAAGATTTAAAAATTTCTGCAGCCAAAAACTTCAATGGCAAGGAATGGAATAAGAGCATCAGCCTTGATGGAGTTCTCAATATCCAAATACCTTTCATCCTCAAAGACAAATCTGAAATTACTTGGCTTTAACTTATAACTATTTTGACAAAACATCATGCCATCATTACCACCTTCAGACAGTCTGTCACCTTGACATGCACTTTTACATACATGACAATAGGCTCTGGATGTTCTAGACATCACTGCTGCTGAAATCCTGGTCATGTTTGCTGTGGACAGGAGAACAGAGGAAAACAACAAGAAAACAATTGACAATGACAACGGCATTTAAACAAGGAAGATACCAAGTGCATATTGAAGATGAGAAGTCAATAAAGAGGGTGTCTTCTTACAACTCCTTAACTTTTAACACAAAGGACACAGTGGGAGATGGAAACTGTCAAGAAGAGCAATGAAGAGGAGAATCAGAAGATTCTTCCAAAGTGCAACAAATCATCTCCTGTCTGGGCAAGAACCCAGCTGTCATTGGATCTGCTGCCTCAGTAGAAAAAGACGCAGAATGGTTGCGATCTTATCACACAGATGTGCTGGAATTCCAGGGCACGGCACATGGCTGCCTACCACGCCAGACAGCTTCATCCTTGGGTGCCTCCTGGTCCTCATTTGCAAGCAGTCGTCTAAGAAGGCTAGGAGCGCATCTTGCACACAGATGGTTGCAATCTTGGAATGACAAAATTTGAAGCCACAATGGTTTTGGTATAGGTGAAAATATATTTACACTATTATACCAATTTCTAGTCACTTTGGATACTTGGATAAGTGCATAACAGAATAAGCGAATCCCACAGCATTTATCAGAAACAAAATAATCACAAAACATGATCCATCTCCTAAAGAACACATCTTTGTTTAAAGCCCTTATCATAAAAAACCTAAGTATTCTTTAAAAATTTCAAACCACACAGCAATGCACAGAATGGAAAGTAAACTTGCCCATAATTAAGGTTATGATTAAAGACTAAATAAATATCAAGAATGTCTTTTGAAAATGTTAACTTAGTACAGAACAAAACAGTTTAATTGTATGTTTGACAAGGAGCATTTTCCAGGACATGGTAAAAATGGCTATCTAAAAACGATATGTGAGAGTGCCCTTGGGTGTAGAGGGTGGGAGTTGGCAGAAGTAAATAGGAATGTCTGTCCCAACCGTGAGGACATTATGCTGAGTGAAATAAGCCAGTCACAGAAGGACTAACACTGTACGATTCCAGATATAGGGGTACCGAGAGTTGTCAAAGCCACTGAAACAGAAAGTAGAATGGTGGTTGCCAGAAGCTGGAGGGAGGGGAATATGGGGAACTATTGTTTAAATGGAGACAATTTCTGTTTGAGAAGATGAAAAAGTTCTGGCGGTGAATGGTGGTGCTGTTTGCACAACAATGTGAATGCCTTTAATGCCACTGAACTGTATACTTAAAAATGGTAGAATTGATAAATTTGATGTTGTATATATTTTACCAACACCATCACAACAATGAGACAACAACCCTGTCCCTGGATCAAATTTACTGCTCAAAATAACAGATTGAGAGCAACCTGTTCGATACTACTACCCTACGACAGTGTATCTACTCTCCCCTAATGGACCCTGAAGGCGAGTTTCCATTCAGATTTTCTGCAGGATCTGATAAGGTGCCCTCTTCCTAAAGCGCTACTCACGTATAGTCTCTTTTTAAATGATAGAAATTAGTAATAACTTGTCAGAGAAAAAGATATTTAAATCTTTATGTTGAATATTGGTTTCATTTCCTCTTTCGTCTTCACAAACCTTCACAATCACTTCATAAATAAGTGATTGCTAATATCCTACTTGCTTGCTATTGTGAGCTTGTTACCAATCTGAGACTTGGTCACTTTTAGAGAAGGAGGAACAGCACACTTATTACATGGAAAATAAGGAATGAGAATTCACATAAAATAATAGACACAGAGGAACAAAAATCCAAATTTTTTTGGCTTGAAAACACATAATTAGAGGAAGCAATTGGAATAAATAATTAAAGTAGCATGGTAATTGCTACTTTAAAGTATTCCAAATAATTATTGGAACTTTACGAAGAGTAAGAAGCCAAACTGGGCAAGGACTTCCACATGACTTTCAGTATACAGAGGGATGTTGTCACGATCCTCATGTAGGCTTTCGCCTTCCCACTCGGACATGTTTTAGCATTGACAGAAAGGAGGCATGGGAAACTACAATATACTTCTGTCCTCAGAAATCATTTATAACTTTTCTTTCTTTCGCTTGCACTGCGTCTCTGCTACATCCACTCTAACAGGATAAGCATGGGTTTTTAGCCTGTCAAAGAAATGAAAGATGACTAATGTTCTGGGGATTGCTTTTATCTTTAAAGTTCGTTTCAGTGTCTCGGAGCAGGTTTTCAATATTACTAAGGAGAGGGAAGAATCAGGCAGTGTTCTGTCCTCCTAAATGGAAGTGATGACTGTGGAAATGCTACTTAAGCCGCTCGAGTTTCACAGCTGAATCAGAGCTCGGTCAGATTAGGCCGCGGGTTTGAAAACACGGCACACCCGTGCGGCAAGGAGCCTCACCCATAAAGTTCTGGAAGAGGGTTCGGACTGGCTTTGTTCACCCTGGGTACCAAAATCTCCACTGATCTCTTCTGGTCCTGATGTCTAAATATAACACCACGTAGAGGGGGCCTTGTACTCAGGATCTGATGAAGACCTGCAGGTGTGTTGAGAATGATGGCGCTCCTACTGGTGAGGAGAAATAGATGCAGCGCGCTGTGTCTATACACACCCTCACGACTGTGGCGCGATCTTAACAGTGTAGAGGAAACTCTGGTAGTCTCCAATTTCTCCTGTGAGGATGATAATAGAATTATATAATATTTAATGAACTTCTTCCCTTTGAGTCACACTGGGCAAAGAAGGTGATTTCCAAAGATAATATTGATGAAGATTATTCAGGATAGAGATGACTTAATGTAGTCCCTACAGAGCATCTCAGAAGAGAGAAAGCCTTCCATAAAAACAAGCCACTCTTTAGAGGCATCCTAGGACTGACCAAATCAAGTTGCTCCAAAGGATAAGATCCGGGCAGACTAACAGAGACTATTTCCTGCACTCTGCCACCCTGGGTTATCCCAGAGAGGCAGTTAAATCCTGAGGCTAATGGGAGAACTTTGGAAGCCAGGCGGGCAAGAACAGGTCCCAGCCCTGCCACTCACCGAGGGAACTCAAATGAGCTTACAGCTGCCAAACTTACTTCCACCTATGATGGAAGGTGACGTCGCACCACAAAAGTTTATGTGTGATCAAAGGGTGATATGTGCGAAGTGCGTAGTGGAGTGCCTGGTGCTTATTCATTCTTCATAAATGTTAAGTACTACTACTACTACTAATGGTGCAATATCTAGTTCTAGCCCGCAAATCATGACATAGGAGTTCCCACCAGTACACTCAGAGATTTTCCAAGCCCTGAGAGTCAATTCACATTAATAAATTTGGCTAGTGATACTGACTGTTTCAAAATTCCTATCTACTTATTTGTCATAGGTGATATTATATTATTTTTCCAGGCATCCCAGCAATACTAAAATCCTTTCCATTTTTTTCATCATTTCTCTGCTTCTTGTCACATTCCAGCTTTGTTCCATCCCTCCCTCCACCTGTAACACCTCTTCCCTACTCCACCTCAATTGGTTCTGTGGAAAAGCCACTTAATTTTGTGAGATCCATATTATATAATGCAAGATTTAACAATCAAACCAGTAATCTTGGAAATATTTTTAAATCATGCTTTGCTGAAACTTATGTTTAATGTAATTGCTTTAGAATTGCTCTATTGTTAAGGTAAATGTTAAATCAAGAACATTATTGTTTTCAATATTTTTTTCCTCTAGAACCTCAGGTTTGTATCTTCCAAAAATTAACAACTAAATGAAAGTCTGTCTAAATACACTACTTTCCCAACAAACCCACAGTGGAAAAATAAGTGAGATTGACTTCCTTGCTGTTTTTGTAGACTCAGATGTCCACCAGTTACAGAGAGGGCACACATGTGCATAAGTATGCACATCACAAATGGGTTAATCCAGAATGCTTTTTCATAATTATTTTTATTAAGGTACTTAGGCAGGGTAGACACTTATTTTTGCACTTATTATTAGTGAAGTTTCACATAACAGGCCTGCAAAAGAGCTGCTTTCATATTTTATAGAATATAGTTTAAAGGTTTTAAATTAGATAAAAGTAACACAAGATTTGGCATTAGAAGATCCAGATTTGGATCTCTTTTCCCACATGTTAACTATGTTGGCACTGTGGTTAAACCAGGCGCCTGAGCCTGTTTCCTCAACTTTAAGCTGGAGAGGGGAGGGTCCCTGTGTCGGCTGTTCTTAGCACTCGCGTGGAGAGGCCAGGCAGGTGTCTTCACACACGTTCACATTCAGGTATTCAGGTGTCTTCCCTGCTAGTGCTGACCGTGGCACATCTACACTCGCCTTTGACCAGGGTTTTGAATAAAATAAATACAGTGTACCCCTCCACAAATACTCGGGACTTGGAGATAAGATCTTCTAACTTAGTGTAACTAAACCTTAGTATTTAATATTTCCTTTTGGAACATACGCTGATTATTTGTCTAATTTCCTGACAATTCTGAATAGTTTTCTTGTTCTTTTTGACACTTTGATACTCTTGATGTAGGAAAATAAATCCCAATGCCGGGAGCCACTTGAAGTCCAAGTGGGTCCTTGGCTTCATGCAAGAAAGAATTCAGGAGCGAGCCAACAGTATAAAGTGAAAGCGAGATTTATTCAGAAGCTATAGAAAGTCTACTGCACAGACAGAGCAGAGGCAAGTTTGCCCTACAGAAGAGCCCCAGCCGCCTGGTTTCCATTGCCTTTTTATTCAAGAAATGGCTTAATTATAGGCTAAACCATATATAGGAATATTAACGAAGGGGCAGGGTTTCACCACCTTGGTTCCAACCATTGAAACTTGCCGTCTCCATCCTGTTTTGATCAGGGCAATTTGAAACTTTGTTTTGAGAACTCCTGACTCAGGCAACACTGTAGCAATGCCAAAGCAGAACCTGCCAGTTCCCTGTCTTACTCTCTCATTTAAAAAGCATAATAATGCTATTTATAATGTGTAAGAAATCTGTGTCAGACAATTTTCATGCTGTAGCCTGTGTCGCTATGACTCTGCCCTGGTGTGTTCTGCTGACTCTGGTACAGGGAATTATCTCCTCTTCTGTGTCATATTTTTTCACATTCCTTGCATTTCACCTGTGGGAATCCTTTGATTTTTTTTATTTTTAAGAGTTATTTTTCTGTCTGCCTGATGCCTTGTCTTAATGCCAACTTGGAAATATTTTTACCTACATTTTTGGCTTCAAGTTTTTTTGGCAAAGCATAAACTGAATTTTGATGCTAAGCTTGGGTAAGAAAAAGCATATTCCTAAAGCTTTTTGTTGGATAACTTTCTCCTTCTCCACCAGGACCGAGGCCTGAAACAGGCAATTCCCACACAAGCGGGCCACTGCTCCGCATTTACGCATTCAGCCCTTGCCTTTCAGAGACCCATGAGTCGCATGTTCTGGGTTCTGGGTTCCCAGTTTCCTCAAACATTGTCTCCTGTAAACCACGTTAATGCTTTGAAGCTCCAGGTCCAATGCTTAGCTCGGCAGATGCTGGCTTTGGCACTTTTGGCACTTTTGGCATTTTCAGAATCTGTGCATGTTCATTTTCTTTGGCCTTAAAGGACATTCCTTAAACTTCTGCTTGCTCAGAAAATTTTGAAATTTATTTAACTCACTATTTTAAGTGTTTTTTGCTGGAGTGCTTTTCAGAATATCTAGGTTTGTTGTAGTGTTGGAAAAGCCATTGAGAACTTTCTAACGTGAAGTCATCCTTGCCCTGTGGGGATAAAACTTACTGGGCTGTGATAGCCGTTTGATTCCTTTCCTCTCTCTCCCTATCCCCTTCCTTCCTGATCTTTTCTTCCTTCCTTTTTCTACCTCTTCCTCTTTCTTTCTTTCTGTCTTTATTTCCCATTTTTTAAAAAATCTTTGGAAAGTTTCCCAATTAAAAAAAGATTTATTCCCAACTGTACTTACCTTCATTGTATAATTATGCTATCAGCAATGTTATTCTCACAAATTTGCCCAGATACCTAAGGAGAAGTTTGACTTTATTTCCCCTCTGGAACAGTTTATATGCAATAGAAATTACTTTTTCCTTGAGGTTTCAGTAAAAATAATATGTAAAAGCATACAGACCCGATATATTGAGTGGGTAAGTTTTTATCCACCTGATTTACTTACTCTAGTGGCTTTAAATATATTCATGTTTTCTACTTTTTTTCACTCTTTGGAGTCAGGTTTGGGAAGTTTTATATTTTAGGATTTTATAAATTACAACTTAAAAATACTTAATGACATAAAGTCTCTCATAAGAGTTTTAAATATCTAATTTAGCAGAGGTTATAGCCTCTTTTCAGCTTATCATAATTAATTTATGTTTTCCCCTTCTTTCTGATCATGATCTTGTTAGAGATTGGCTTGTTTTATGCCTTTTTGAAAAGGTCTTTTGCATTTGTTGGAAATGTGTCTCTCTGTCTCTCTCTAACAAACTAATAATATCTGTTCTCTCTTTTTTCCTTCATTCAATTTTCTTTATTGTTTTGGGTTTTTTTTTCTATTTTTCAAGTTGGACTTTCAGAATATTCATTCTTAGTGTTATCCAATACCTAAAATACATGTTAAAGCTATAAATTTCCTTTTAAGTGACTCATTAGCCGCATTCTGTATGTTTGAGTTCATTGGCATAAAGTTATTCACAATATTTTTATAACCCTTTTAATATTGTAGAATCTGTAGTGATTTCACTTCTCTTTTTATGGATATTAATATTTTGTATGTTTTCTTTTTTCCTTATCAGATTCATTAATTTCCAGTATTGAGCCGTGACCCCTCTGAATATTCTACCCAGTAGCCTTTGAATCATGAGCTGATTACGACAGGCACTATTGCCAGCCCTGTGAAAGTGTCAGGTACCATTACCTGTAAACTTTACTCATCATCGTTTAACTAGACTTGTGTAATTTCCTCCTGCACATGTCCTGATCGGTTCTCAACACTTTGAGGTTTCAAAATGCAAATCTCTGGAGTTCTTTGTTTCTTTGTAGTTCTCTCCTCTCCTGACACTCAGCTCTATGGACTGTAGCCACCTTGTTCAAACTGGACTCTCACTTTTGTCTTCCCAAGTCAAGGAAACTACTGGCTCTTCTCTTCCTAGGCTCCCCTTGCCTGCATCATAGCCTGCCTGGAAAGTAGCAGGCTTGGACTCACCACGTTTGTTTCTCACCTCTCAGGGACCCTAGTTCTTTGCTGCCCAGTGTCTTGTATCTGGAAGACCAGTGTTTTACATGTTTTGTCAAGACTTACTATAAACTTACAGTAAGCAAGACAGTGTGACATTTGTGTAAAGAGAGATACATAGAACAATGGAACAGAATGAAAGGTCTAGAATAGATTCACTATTACAGAGACAATTGAATTTTAATGACAGAGGTAAAAAGCCAATTCAGTAGAAAAAGAATAGATTTTACCACAAATGTTGCTAAAACAATTGGATTTTCATAAGAAAAAAGAAAAAAAAAATCTTCCTTATAAAAACAGAAGAATAGAATGAGAAGGACAAGAAGGCAAAGGAGGAGGTGGAGGAGGAAGAGGAGAAATTTGATCTGTACCTCTTACCAAATTAAAAATATTAACTCAAAATGGATTATAGACCTAAGTGCAGAACCTAAAAGAACACAGAGGAGAAAACCCTGTGACATTGGATTAGGACACATTTCTAAGATATAAAACTAAATTCATGATGCATTAAAAATAAATTTATAAACTGATTTTATCAAAATTATAACTTCTGCTCTTCAAAAGACACTGTTAAGAAAATGGAAAGATAAATCACACACTATAGACAATATTTTTTAAGTCATAAAGGACTTGTATCTACAGTAAAAAATGAACCTTCAAAACTCAGTTAAAAAAGGAGTAAAAGGCTTGAAGATACTTGATCAAAGATAATGCATTGACAGTAATCAAGTACATGAAAGATACTCAACATCATTAATCATTTAGGGAAATATAATTCCACAAAAATGAGATACCCCTATACAGCTATTAGAATGGCTAAAATTAAAAAGACTGACAGTACCAAGTGTTGGTGAGGATGTGAAGGAACATCAGCTTTCAAATATTTCTGATGCGAACATTATATGGTATAACCATTTTGGAAAAGATATTGTCAGTTTCTTAAAAATTTAACCACACACTTATCATATGTTTCAACCATTCCACTTCTGGATATTTACCCAAGACAAATGAAAGCATATATCTTCACAAATATTGCACATAAATATTCTTAGCTTTATTTACAATATCCAAGTGCTCATCAGCAGTTGAATAAACAAATTGTAGTATTTCTATACAATGGAATATTACTCCAAAAATAAAAATGAATGAACTATTAATACATGAAACAACATGCATAGGTCTCAGAACAATAAATTTGAGTAAAAGCACCCAGATAAAAATAATATATAATGTATAAATCCATATATATATAATTCTACAAAATGTAAAATAATTTATGGTAAGAGCAGGCAGCTCTGTACTTGCCTAGGGAAGGGAATGAGGGACGGAGAGAGGTTAGAGAGAAAGAATTCAAAGGGACGTGAAAAAACTTCTGTGAGTGTTACATTCATTATCTTGATTGTGTCGATTGTGGTTTCACGGGTATATGCATATGTAAAAAAACTTATTAAAAAGTATAATTTAAATATGTGCAGTATATTGAGTTTCAATTATACCTCGATAAAAGACTACAGCAATAAAGATACATATCCTTGCACCTTTGGAAGTCTACCTCTTTAAGGAATACCTTGTAATGGAAACATGTATCTTAAGGCCACATGAAAATGAATGTTGATATTCTCCCCAGTACAGGAAGTATGAGAAATGACATTCTATAAAATATGTCAGCATAGTTCACAAGAGTAAAACATTAGAAACTATCCAAAAATCCATTTTAGATGAGTCGCTTAATAAATTATGGTACATCAACAGAGCTATTAAAAAATAAAACAAGGCTATAAAGGTTTATGTGGGAAGTGAAAGAACAAGATACAATGCAGCATCCATATTGTGTCTCCACTTGAGTAAAAACATAGGTATTCGTGTGTGTGTAACTACATGTGTGTACTATTTATGGAAGGGCACATACAAAACCTGTATCCAGAAAGGAAATGGAGATGCTTGGAATGAAGATGCAGAAGACTTACTTTGCATTTACGTGTGTGTGTGTGCGTGTGTGTGCATGTATGTGTACCCACTTTGTCCCTATCAAATTTTGTGCATTGTGTGTATATTGCATATTCATTAACAAAAGGAAGAGAAGGAAGTGGAGGAAGGGGAGGAGAGGAAAGAGAAGAAGAACAAGCAAGAAAAGAATAAAAGCATTCTTGCATTGTTTAAGGTAAATACTGAGAAAAATTTGGGGGATGGCCAAGTGTGAATTCTTTATTCTTGTTAGGTTCATCTGTGTGGATGTTCCCTTGTCCCCTAGTTCCCAGTGTCAAGAATGAGTACTGGTCCCAAGTTAAGCCGATGATGGAGTGATCACAAACACAGAGCAACTTAATAGTTTATCACATAAAAAGAAAACACATTCCAGAGAAAGTGGAACGGGTCAGTCTCCAGGAGGGGAGAAAGACGCTGGAGGCTGAGCACATGTTGCCTTTTATAAGCCGACTAGTTTGTTCCACCTTTCCCTGGCAGGATTGGTTGCCATTTCGCGCCTTTGGAGGTGATTGCCAGGTTGGTGTTATATAACAGATCACATGGCAGGTTACATAACAGGGCGGATTATATACTTTCTGCACATATGTCTTTTCTAGAATTTTCCACGAAGCTCCACCCATGTTATGCTAATTAGATGGTAATGAGCTCTAAGTTACTAGAACTTTTTACCATGTATGTTTCCACCAGGGAACAGTTCCTAGCTACAATTTGGTTCCTAGCTACAATTTGGTTGCTGCTCTCTGTCCCTAGACACCTCCTTGCCACCTGTTTAGCCTGCACCAGACCTAACATTCTTATATCCTAACCTTATGTTTAACACCAGATCAGTAGAGCAAAGGTGAGCAGAGCCAATATGTTATCACACATATATTTATGTTATACGCACATATATATATGCATTTGCACAAATACACACATAAGTGCACACATTCACATGTATAAAACATCAATGAGTTCACCGATTTGCCATTCAAGTGAAAATGCACCAGTGAAGAAACTCACTGAGGCGTTCACTAAGCAGGGAATTCAAATGTTTATGCTACAAAGCAGAGATTTCATGGGATTATGTTAAGTATCAAAAGCTGGTATTTTTTTAGGTCAGAGTTAGTCCACAGGTCTGCATATGATAGATGAAAACAACTTTCCTTATGCCCTGCTCAGGAAGGAATGTCCACTTAGGCCAAGGAAGTGTCCGGTATCACCTAAAACTAAGGGGTCAAAGTTTTGAAGTTAGGAGACTGGAATAATGAACTTTCACTAAAATTTTCTTTCTGCTTCTTCTTGTTGGAAAGTTAATTAAAATTTTTATGGTGTCTGTTTATTTTTATATTATGAAATAATTCCTAAAAACCTCAGACCTGAATTTAAAAAAAAAAGAAATCCGTCATTTACACAAATTACATTTGAGAGTTAAAAGAGAATTTGAAATTCTTTCTTTGAAGGGCAAGGATGGCCTTGTCCACAGGGGATCAGGGTCCTAGTAAAAGGTAAGAAAAATAGAGATCATGGCACCTGCAAGGAAGGGGAAAATGGACTATGTAGCCATAAGTTAGCCAACTTTGGAAATGCTACTTGAAGGGAGCACTGGTAGCATATAGACAGGGAGGAACTGGATTGCTAGTGAAGCAGAGTTCCACAGATACAGGCATCTTGCTGTGTGTTTTCCAAATAATTTTGAGTCAAGAGAAAATCATTGCTAACAGACTGAGTTGTAAGTATTCTGATATTTTATTTTGGTTTTTGCCAATAGAAATAACTATAATTTATTGTTAATTTTTATTGTTTGTTTTTATTTCAAATATTAAGGGGGTACACTATTTTTTATGTGAATACTTTAAATAATGCTTAAGTCAGGGCTTTTGGTGTGCCTATCACCAGAATAGTGTTCATCATACCCAATAGGTGAGTTTTTAATCCCTCACACCGCCCCCCCATATTCCCCTTGCTTGGTTTCTCCTGTCCTTTATCTCTTTGTGCCCATGTGTACCAATCATTTACTTCCTACATTTTAGTAAGAAAATACAGTATTTTGTTTTCCATTCCTGAGATACTTTACTTAGGATAATGGTCTCCAGTTCCATCCAAGTTGCTGCAAACAACATTTCATTCCTTTTTATGGCTGAATAGTATTCCATGGCGTATGTATACGTGTGTGTGCGCACACACACACACACACACACACACACACACACACACACCATGTTTTCTTTATCTGCTTATGAATTGATGGGGACTTAGCTTGATTCCACATCTTCGCAATTGTAAATTGTGCTGTGACAAACAATTGAGTGCAGGTGTCTTCTACCCAGCCATGGAATTGCTGGATTGAATGATAAGTCTACATTTATTTCTTTAAGGAATCTTCATACTGTTTCTCATAGAGATTGTACTAATCTGCAGTCCCACCATCAATATATAAACATTCCTTTCTTTCTGAATCTGCACTTGTATCTCCTGTTTTTTGACTCTTTAGTAATGGCCATTGTGTTAGGGGCAATATGGTATCTCATTTTAATTTTAACTTGCATTTCCCTGATAATTAGTGATGTTGATCATTTTTTCATATGCTTGTTGACCATTTGTCTAACTTCTTTCGAAAAACTTCTGTTCATGTTTTTGCCCATTTTTTTGATGATTGTTTTTTCTTGCTGATTTGTTTAGTTCTTCATAGATTGTGGATATTAGCCCTTTGTCAGATGTATAGCTTGTGAATATTTTCTTCCATTCTGTAGGTTGTCTATTCACTCTGTTGATTGTTTTCTTTACTTTGCAGAAGTTTTTTAATTTAATTAAGTCCCATGTATTTATTTTTGTTGTTCCTGTATTTGCCTTTGGTTTTTTACTTATAAATGCTTTGTATAGGCTGATGTCTAGAAGAGATTTTTCTACATATTCTTCTAGAAGTTTTAAGGTTTTACGCCTTACACTTAAGTCTTTTATCCATCTTGAATTAATTTTTGTATATGGAGAGAGATCGTGGTCCTGTTTCATTCTTCTACATGTGGCTATCCAATTTTCCCAGCACCATATATTTAATAGGACTTCATTTGCCAGCGTTTGTTGTCTTCTTTGTTGAAGAGCAGTTGGTTGTATGTAGATGGTTTTATTTCTGGATTCTCTATTCTGTTACATTGGTCAATGTTTCTACTTTTATACAACTACTGTGCTGTTTTGGTTACTACAGATTTGTAGTATAATTTGAAGTCAGGTAATGTTATGCCTCAAGATTTGTTCTTTCTGCTTAAGATTGCTTTGACTATTTGGGCTCTTTTTTGGCACCAAATTAAGCTTAGGATTATTTTTTCTAGATCTGTGAAATATGACATTGGAATTTTTATGGGGATTGCATTAAATCTGTAAATCTTTATAGGCAGTATGGGCATATTAATGATGCTGATTCTACCAATCCATCAACAAGGGATGTTTTTCAATTTCTTTGTGTCACCTATGATTTTTTTCATCAGTGTTTTGTAGTTCTCCTTGCAGAGATCATTCACCTCTTTGGGTAAGTATATTCCTCAGTATTTGTTTTTCTTTGTAGCTCTTGTAGAGAGTATTGAGTCCTTGATTTGACTCTCAGTTTGGCTATTATTATATATTGAAATGCTACTGATTTGTCGTGTACATTGATTTTGTAACCTGAGACTTTGATGAATTTATTTATCAATTCTGAGAGTCTTATGGTGGTGTCTTTAGGATTTTCTAGATATAAGATCATGTCATCAGCAAACAGGGATAGATTCACCTCCTCCTTCTTGATTTGGATACCCTCCATTTCTTTTCTTGCCTGATTTCTCTGAGTAGGGATTCCAGGATTATGTTGAATAGAAGTGCTGACAGTGGCTACCCTTGTCTTTTTCCAGTTCTTAGGAGGAATACTTTCAACATTTCCCCATTCAGTATCATGTTAGCTGTGGGTTTGTTATGCACAGCTTTTGTAATTTTGAGGTATGAATATATGAACATTTTATTCCTAAGTTGTTTAGAGATTTTAATCATGAAAGGGTGCTGGATTTTATCGAATGCTTTTTCTGCATCTATTGAGCTGATCATATGATATTTATTTTTGCTTCTGTTTATGTGGCGAATCATGTTTTTTGATTGGCATATGTTAAGGCAACCTTGCATTCCCTGATGTCATGCCCACTTAATCATGGTGAATTATCTTTTTGATGTGCTGTTGAACTCAGTCTTCTAATATTTTCTTAAGGATTTTTGTACCTATGTTCATAAGGAATATTAGTATGTAGTTTTCTTTTTTTGTTGTGTCCTTTCCTGGCTTTGGTAACAGGGTGATACTGGCTTTACAGGATGAGTTGTATAGTAACGTCTTTCTTGATGTTATGGAATAATTTCTGTAGGCTGGATACCAGTTCTTCTTTGTAGATTTGGTAGAATTTGGATGTGAATCTGTCTGGTCAGGGGTATTTTTTTGTTGGGAGACTTCTTATTACAGCTTCAATCTTGCTGCTGGTTCTTGGAATGTTCAGGACCTCTATTTCTTCCTAATTAGGGCTCTGGAGGTTATGCATTTCCAGGAATTTATCTATATCTTCTAGCTTTTCTAGTTTGTGTGCATAAAGGTTTTCATGGTATTCACAGATGATATTTTGTAATTCTGTTGCATCAGTTGTAATGTCTCTTTTTTCATTTCTGATTGAGCTTATTTGAGTCCTTTCTCTTCTATTTTTGGTTAATCTGGCTAGGCATCTATTGACTTTGTTTATCTTTTCAAAAAATTAACTTTTTGTTTTGTTGATCCTTTGTATTATTTTTCTGGTTTCCATTTCATTGAGTTCTACTCTGAACTCTATCTGAGCTTTGCCATTTCTTTTCTTCTACTGGCTTTGAGCTTGTTTTGTTCTTCTTTTTTTATACTCTCAAGATGTGAAATTAGATTATTAATTTGTGATCTTTCTGTATTTTTGATGTAGGATTTATGGCTATGAACTTAGCTCTTAGGACTGCTTTTTTCTGTATCCTATGTATTTTGTTAGCTCATGTCTGCTTTGTTGTTCACTTTGAGGAAACTTTTGATTTCCATTTTAATTTCATCATTGACCCAAATATTGTTTAGTAGTAAAATGTTTTATTTCCATGTTTTTGTGTAGTTTTGACAGGTCCTCTTGGAAATGATTTCTAATTTTATTCTACTGTGATCTGAGATGATACATGATATGGTTTCTATTTTTTTTTAATTTTCTGAGACCTGTTTTGTGGCCTAAGACAAGATAAATCTTGAAGAATGTCCCATGTGCTGATGAGAAGGATGTGTATTCAGAAGTTTTGGGGTAGAATGCTTTGTTAATGTCTGTTAGGCTCATTTGTTCTAGAGTCCTGTTTAAGTCTACTGTTTCCTTATTGATTTTCTGCTTCAATGATCTGTCCAGCCCTGTCAATGGTGTGTTGAATTCCCCATGATACTACTATTTATTTGCTTGCTTAGATCTAGTAGAATTTGCTTTGTGAATCTTGGAGCTCCTGTGTTAGGCTCACATATATTTAGCGGATTGTTATATCTTCTTGTTGAAGTGTTCCCTTTACCATTATATAATGACCATATTTATCTTTCTTTGCTGCTGTTGATTTGAAGTTTATTTTATCTTATATGATAATCACTACACCTGCTTGTTTTTTGTTTCCATTGTGTGGATTTTTTTTTCATCCCTTTTTCTTGATTCTGTGTGAGTCTTTTGATTAGATGTGTTTCTTGGGGACAGCACATAGTTTAGGTGTGTTTTTCCATCCTTTCAGCCAGTCTATGTCTTTTAATTGGGGTATTAAGTCCGTTCATGTTCAGCATTAGCACTGACATGTGGAATGCTGTTCAGTTCATCATATTGGATGATACATTGTTGTTTTGTTTTCTCTCTTGTGCTATTGTTTCATAAGATCAGTGAGCTTTAACTTTTGGGTGTGTTTACACTGGTGGATATCTATCGTGCTGTTGCATGTACAATGCACTTTTGAGCATTTCCTGTAGGGCAGGTCTAATAGTGACAAACTCCCTTAGTTTTTGCTTCTCTGGAAAAGTCTTTCTTTCTCCATTATTTGTGAAACTTAGTTTTGCAGAATGCAAAATTCTTGCTAGAAATTTTTCTGTTTAAGAAGATTAAAAATGGGGCCCCAATCCCTTCTGTCTTATAAGGCCTCCACTGAGAAGTTTGTTGTTAGCCTGATAGGTTTTCTTTTGTTGGTCAGTTGTTGCTTTTTTCTTATTGCTTGTAGAATTTTCTCCCTCATTTTCACTTTGGCCAAGTTGATGTCTTGTGTCTGAGAGATGGCCTATTTGCCATGAATCTTTCTGGTGTTCGGTGCATCTTGTGTCTGGATATCTGAATCTCTAGCAATACCAGGGAATGTCTCCTCAATAATTTCCTCAAATTGGTTTTCCATGCTGTTTGCTTTTTCTTCTTCTCCAGAATACCTATAATTCATATATTGGCTGGTTTCACATAGTCCTCATATTTCTCTGAGCGATTGTTCATTCTTCTTTATTCTCTTTGGTGCAACTTTTACTGACTGTGATAGTTTGAAAACCTTCTCTTCAAGCTCTGAGATATTTCTGCTAGCTCTAGCCTGTTGTTGAAGCTTTCTGCTATATTTTGCAATTCCTTAAATGGCTCTTTCCTTTTGTTAAGTTGTGTTATATCATTTCTAATGTTGTCTATTTCTTTTGAAAGCTTTCATATTTTTCATTCATGTCTTGACTTTTTTGGGGGATTACTTTGTTTCAGTTTTCAATTTTCTCTTCAATTCCATTCATCTTGTTTGCCATCCACATCCTGAATTCTATTTCTGACACTTCAACAATTTCTTTTTAGTTGGGGTCTGTTCCTGTGGGTCTATTGTGATCCCTTGTGGGTGTCAAACTAGCTTATTCTTTCATGTTGTCACAATTTTTTGCTGGTTTATTCTTTTTCTTTTTAATTTCAGGACATTATGGGGGTACAGATGTTGAGGTTACATACGTTGCCCTTACTCCCCATCCACCTCCCCAAATCTGAGTTTCAAGTGCATCCGTCCCTTGGATGGTGTGCATCACACTCTTTGTATATGCATATATACCCATCCCCTCCTCCCCCCTTCCCCCTGCCCAACATCCCATAGATGTTATTCTTATATGTGCACTTAAGTGTTGATTGGTTAATACCAATTTGATGATGAGTACATATGGTACTTGTTTTTCCATTCTTGGGATACTTCACTTAGTAGAATGTGTTCCAGCTCTATCCAGGAGAATGCAAGAGGTGCTATATCACCATTGTTTCTTAAAGCTGAATAGCATTTAAGGTATACATAGACCACATTTTATTAATCCACTCATGTATTGATGGACACTTAGGTTGTTTCCACATCTTTGCAATTGTGAATTGTGCTGCCATAAACATTTGGGTGCAGGTGTCTTTTTTATAGAGTGTGATTTGATCTTTTGGGTAGATGCCCAGTAATGGGATTGCTGGATTGAGTGGTAATTCTACTTGTATCTCTTTAAGGTGTCTCCATATTCCTTTCCACAGAGGTTGCACTAGTTTGCAGTCTCACTGGCAGTGTATGAGTATTCCTATCGCTCCACATCCATGCCAACATTTATTGTTTGGAGAATTTTTGATAAAAGCCAGTCTCACTGGAGATGAGTGATATCTCATTGTGGTTTTTATTTGCATTTCCCTAATGATTAGAGATGTTGAGCATTTTTTCATATGTATTTTGGCCATTATTCTGTCTTCTTTTGAAAAGTTTCTGTTCATGTTCTTTGCCCACTTCTTGATAATGTTGTTTGATTTTTTCTTGTTGATTTTCCTGAGCTCTCAGTTGATTCTAGTTATCAGCCCTTTATCGGATTTGTAGCATGTGAAAATTTTCTCCCATTTTGTAGGTTGTCTGTTTGCTCTTGTGACAGTTTCTTTGGCTGTGCAGAAGCTTTTTAGTTTGATCAGGTCCCATTTATTTATTTTGGTTGTTGCTGTGATTGCCTTTGGGGTCTTCTTCATAAATTCTTTGCCTAGACCAATGTCTAGAAGTGTATTTCCAACATTTTCCTCTAGAATTCGAATAGTTTTACTCCTTAGGTTTACATCTGTTACCCAGCGCAAGTTGATTTTTCTGAGAGGTGAGAGGTGTGGATCCTGATTCAGTCTTCTACATGTGGCTATCCAGTTTTTCCAGCACCATTTATTGAATATAGATTCTTTTCCCCAGTGTATGTTTTTGTCTGCTTTGTCAAAGATTAGATGGCTATATGAGGATGGTTTTTTATCTGGGTTCTCAGGACTGTTCCAATGGTCAATGGCTCTGTTTTTGTGCCAGTACCAACCTGTTTTAACTACTACAGCATTATAATAAAGTTTGAAGTCAGGTAAATTGATGCCTCCCATTTTGTTTTTATTGCCTGGAATTGTTTTTGCTATGCGGGGTCTCCTCTGATTCCATACGGAGTGTAAAATTAATATTTCTAAATCTGTGAAGAATGATGTTGGTATTTTAATAGGAATTGCATTGAATCTGTAGATCACTTTGGGTAGTATAGACATTTTAAGAATGTTGATTCTACCGACCCACGAGCATGGTATGGTTTTCCACCTGTGTACGTCCTCTGCTATTTCCTTCCTCAACGTTTCATAGTTCTCCTTGCAGAGGTCTCTTACCTTCTTAGTTAAATATATTCCTGGTACTTTATTTTCTTTGTTGCTATTGTGAAGGGAATTGAGTCATTGATTTGGTTCTCGGTATGACTACTGTTGGCGTATATGAAAGCCTCTGATTTGTGTATATTGATTTTATATCCTGATACTTTACCGAATTCATTTATCAATTCCAGGAGCCTCTTGGTAGAATCCATGGGGTTTTCTAGATGTAGTATCTTATTATCAGGAAATAGTGAGAGTTTGATCTCTTCTGTTCCCATTTGTATGCCTTTAATTCCACACTCTTGCCTGATGGCTGTGGACATGACTTCCAGCACTAAGTTGAATAGAAGTGGACATAGTGGGCAACCTTGTCTGGTTCCAGTTCTAAGTGGGAATGCTTTCAATTTTTCCCCATTCAGTATGATGTTGGCTGTGGGTTTGTCATATATGGCTTGTATCATTTTTAGGTAAGCCCCATCTATGCCTATTTTGTTATGCGTTCTTATCATAAATTGGTGTTGAATTTTGTCAAATGCTTTTTCTGCATCTATTGAGAGAATCATATGGTTTTTGTTTTTGCTTCTGTTTACGTGGTGAATTACATTTATAGATTTGCATATGTTGAACCATCCCTGCATCTCTGGAATGAAGCCCACTTGGTCATGGTGGATTATTTTCTTAATAACCACCTGGATTCTGTTATTTAGAATTTTGTTGAGAATTTTTGCGTTTGTATTCATAAGGGATACGGGTCTGTAGTTTCCCATTTTTATTGTGTCCTTTCCTGGTTTTGTATCAGGGTTATGTTGGCTTCATAAAATGTGTAGGGGAGGAATCTTACCTTCTTGGTGTTGTGGAATAATTTCTGCAGGACAGGCACCAGTTCTTCTTTGCAGGTGTGGTAAAATTCGGGTGTGAAACAATCTGGTCTGGGACTTTTGTTTTTTGGAATGTTTTTTATTGCTGTTTCAATTTCAGTTCTTGATATTGGTCTGTTCAAGAATTCTATTTCTTCCTGGTTGAGCCTAGGTAGGCTATGTGTTTCTAAAATTTGTCCATTTCCTCCACATTTTCCAGTTTGTGTGCATAAAGGTTATTGTAATATTCATTAATTATATCTTGACTCTCCATGGCATCAGTTGTAACTTCTCCTTTTTTGTTCCTTATGGAGCTTATCAGGGATTTTTCTTTGCTGTTTTTCATTAGTTTAGCCAAAGGTGTGTCAATTTTGTTTATTTTTTTCAAAGAACCAACTTTTTGTTTTATTAATCTTCCGTATAGTTTCCCTGTTGTCCATTTCATTTAGTTCCGATTTGATCTTATTAACTTCCCTTCTTCTGCTGGGTTTGAGGTCAGTCTGTTCTTCTTTTTCCAGTTCTTTGAGTTGATTCATTAGGTTGTTTCTTTGTGCTCTTTTTGACTTTTAGATATAGGCATTTTTGGAAATAAACTTTCCTCTCAGGACTGCGTTGGCTGTGTCCCACAGATTTTGATAACTTGTGTCACCTTTGTCATTTAGTTCAAAGAATCTTTTGATTTCCATCTTTACTTCCTTGTCTATGAAGGAATTGTTGAGCAGAAGGTTGTTCAATTTCCATGACTTTGTGTAGAGATGAGAGTTTCTGTTGGGGTTTATTTCTATTTTTATTCCACTGTGATCTGAGAAGATGCATGGTATGATTTCTATTTTTTTAAATTTATTGAGACATGCTTTGTGTCCTAGAATATGGTCAATCTTAGAGAATGTCCCATGAGCTGATGAGAAGAACGTGTATTCAGTGGTTTTGGGGTAGAATGTCCTGTAAATGTTAGTCAAGCCCATTTGTTCTAGAGTTCTGTTTAAGTCCATTATTTCTTTGTTAATTTTCTGTTTGGAGGATCTGTCCTGTGCTGTCAGCGGGGTGTTGAAGTCTCTGACTATTATGGCGCTGCTCTCTATCAATTTGTTCAGATCAAGTAGAGTTTGCTTTATGAATCTGGGTGCACCTAAGTTGGGTGCATACATATTTAGAATTGTTATGTCTTCTTGTTGAACTATACCCTTCACCATTATATAGTGACCCTCTTTGTTTTCATTACTTTTGTTGATGTAGAAACTAAGTTATCTGAGATCAAAACTGCCACACCAGCCCTCTTTTGGCTTCCTTTTGCTTGAAATATTGATTTCCACCCCTTTACCTTGAGTCTAAATGCATCCTTGCAGGTTAGATGCATTTCCTGGAGACAGCAGATGCTTGGCTTGTTTTTTTTTTATCCATTCGGCCAGCCTATGTCTCTTGAGAGGGGAGTTCAAGCCATTCACATTTATTGAGAGAACTAATAAGTGGGGTGAATTACTGTTAATTCTGTTGGGTTGCATTATGTAGCTTTGTTTTCTCTCTTGAGCCATTGTGGAATCTAGCCTTTTATCTTTAACTTTTGAGTGGTTTTACATTCGTGAGTGTTTATTGTGCTGATTCTTGTGTAATTCTGTTTTGAGTACTTCTTGGAGAGCTGTTCTGGTCTTGGTGAATTCTGTCAGTTTTTGCTTATCTGAGAATGTCTTTATTTCTCCTTCATATATGAAACTTAGTTTAGCAGGGTACAAGATTCTAGGCTAGGCATTATTCTGTTTCAGAAGAGTGAGAATGGGGTCCCAGTCTCTTCTTGCTTGTAGAGTTTCAGTTGAGAAATCTGGAGTTATTCTGATGGGCTTTCCTTTATATGTTACTTGTTTCTTTCACCTTATTGCTCATAGAAGGGCCTTTTTAGTGGATACTTTGGTCAATCTGATGACTGCATGATGTTGTGTCTTCCCATTTGCATTGAATCTCCCTGAGGTCCATTGAGCTTCTTGTATCTGTATGTCTATATTGTTAGCAAGGCCTGGGAAATTCTCCTCTATTAATTCTTCAAATAGCTTATCCAGCCCTTCAGTGTTTTCTCCTTCACCTTCTGCAATCCTTAGCACACTCAGGTTTGGTTTTTTCACATAATACCCCATTTCTTGTAGGCTTATTTCTTTTCTCTTAATTTTCTGCTTGATCTCTGTGACTGACTTATTTAATTGGAAGTAGTTGTCTTCAATCTTTGAGATTCTTTCTTCAGTTTGATCTACCCTGTTCTTGAGGCTTTCCACTTTGTTTTGTAGTTCTCTGAATAAGTCCTTCATTTCCAGGAGATTGGTTTGATTTTTCTTTAATATTTCAATTTCTTTAGTGAATTTTTCTTCCAAGTCCTGGATTTTTTTGTGGTTTCTTTGTGTTGGTCATCCATTTTTTCTTGCATATCATTGAGCTTTCTTACAATCCATGTTTGAAATTCTTCTTCTGTCATTTTAGTGTTCCAAATTTGGTTAATATCAATTGCTATGGAGCTGTTGTTTCTCCTTGGGGGTGTGCTTTCCATTTGATTTTTCATACTTCCAGAGTTCTTTCGCTGGTTCCTTCCCATCTGGATCAGTTTTTCCTTCTTGCCTTTAGTTTTTCATTTGGATAATGACATGCCCTGTTTAGTGTCTGAGCCAGTAGGTGGTGTTTGTGG